>LR812526.1:38324290-38454290 GCA_903798195.1 Danio kyathit | reverse complement strand
GAATTGAAACAGTGTCAGTTCAGTTTTAAGAGATTAAGTTCAGTTCAGTTCAGTGTGGGTTAATAATCACTACTGAGAGTCCAAACACTGAAGAGCAAATCCATCGATGCGCAGCTCTACAGATCCCGAACCATGCAAGCCAGAGGAGACAGCGGCGAGGAAAAAACTTCACCAATTGGCGAAAGCGAAGATTTTATTATTTAAGATAAATTATTATTATTATTATTACTACTATTACTATTTTAATAATTATTATTATTGTTATTATTAATGTTATTATTATTTCTACTACTACTTATACTACTTATACTCTAAAAATATCATTTTTTGCAAACTGAACGTAGACGAACATCAATAATATTTTTATAATTGTATAAAATATATATGATACATTTATATGTATATTTTATATAATTATAAAAATATTATTTATTTATTTTCAGTTATTGCCATCTTACAACAAATTTATTCTAACTCTGTTAAGTTTTTATACTAAATTAAATTATATTACTTTATTAAAATTTGTTGTCACTGTAAAAGACAACAATGTCAATGTCAAGTCATAATTGATTGTGTAACATAATGTGTTTTTACATTCTGTTCAATTTCTGCTTGTATGCCTCACTCACCTTTTTTTTTTCTTTTTACTCTGCACTTTCTCTCTAAAGGTAATCTTTGGAAAATCAAGTGGGCCAGAGTTCCTTTCGGAGGTCTACACTCCAGTCACTTACCACAACAGGTACACTTGGTCTCTTAAAGCGATTCTAATCATCTGAACATCAAGTAAACTTAAGAGTGGAGTGAGAGAGCTGTTTCCTGTATCTCCTCCTCAGGTCTCCTGATTTTTATGACGAGATAAAGATCCTCCTGCCAGCCCGTTTAACAGATAAACACCACCTGCTGTTCACCTTCTTCCATATCAGCTGCCAGCAGAAACAAAACCAGACTGGAAATGTGGAGGCTCTCATTGGATATTCAGTAAGTGACTGAACAGATTTGTATGTGTGTGTGTTGAAATATTTGTAAAGCTGCCTTTAACAGAGTAAGGCAATTTTCATAGTATTTCCTATATTATTCCTATGATATTTTTGTTTGAAGAACGTTTTATAATTATATTCTTTTAAGTTTGGCTGGAATAAAAGCAGTTTTAATATATGTATTATAATAATTCTTAAGGTTAATATTATTAGCTATTAATAGCCAGTTCATTATGGCAAAGACAAAATAAATTATTATTATTATATATATATATATATATATATAAATGTTATCAAACATACTGTGAAAATTTCCTTGCTCTGTTAAACATCATTTGGGAAATATTTAAAAAGGAAAAAAAAAGGGAGTCTAATAATTCTGACTGCAACTGTATCTTTTGCACTGGACAATATTTTTCGACACTTTTGTAAATAAATAACACCTTTCTTTTACACTTCCGGACCAGGCCATTAGTTATTTGGATTATTTATTTATTTATTTATTGGTGGTGTGTCAGGCCTCTCACATCTCGTGGTTTCCTACATCACAGTATGTTTTTTTCCGCACATTTTTAAGTTTATGCACATCTTTAATTTTCTGTCCAGGAAAAGCTTTTTAAACTTGATTATAGTATATTCATCATGCCATTGTTTCGACAACCTTATGCAATGCCTTATGCAATGTCATAACGTTTATTTCCATTAAGTGTTGCATTAATTTTTTGCCAACTCCAGTCCATTCCAGCACATCCCATAAACTCTGAATGGGGTTCAGGCCAGTTGGTGGTCAATTCATGTACTGTATCTAAATGAAGCCTTCTTTCACAGTTTGAGCCTGTTGAAACTTTCAGCCTTGACTAGGCAGTGTGTGTGTGAAAACTTAAATATTACAGTTATTTTTTTATCAGGTTATTTGTATAACAGACTATTACTTGCCCGCACATGGTTGTTTGCATAATCTTCAGGCCGGTTGAAGTAGGCTAATATATTCTTTTATTATTCTTTTTTTTTTAAATAACCGTTGAAACGTTGAAGAAATTAAATGATTGAATAAGATTTAGCCTAGTTCAAAATAATTTTAATAATGTTTTAATTAGTTTTATAAATACTGCGTTACGAATATGAGTTTTCAAGATGCATTTTAGGTTTCGGGTGGGGCTACTTTTACTTTTTATAACCTACATTAAATGTAGAATTAAAATGTAATAATTAGCCTACAGCTTTTTTTTCGTTAGTATTATTAATATTATATTTATGTATTTTAAATTTCAACCTTTTATTTATGTTTTTTTTTTTTTTTTTTTTTTTTTTTTTGCGGGTCAGCTGTATTGTTGATGAGAACTATTTTTGTCTTTCCGAACTGGTAATTAAGTTTGAATTGAATTGAATTTTTATTTGACAGATTTCAGACAAGCTGTACAAAAATACAAGTATCCCATACATTTTGAAATAAAAATTGTCAAGGATAAAAAAACAATAAAGCCCTGGGCTTGTTTCCATTGTGGTCCTCGCTGTTAAATAAAACAAAGTATGGCTTCAAAATACAGTTGATGCATAAAACAAACAGTACCTCCACATTTTAAAACAGGAACAAAATTATTCACAAATACATTTATTCCTTCATTCATTCATTTTCTTTTCGGCTTAGTTCCTCTATTAATCAGGAGTCGCCACAGCGGAATGAACCGCCAACTTATCCAGCATATGTTTTACGCAGCGGATGCCCTTCCAGCCCTTCCAGCAGTCCCATTTATAACACAAGTTCAATGCAGAATACACTAGTCAAGCTTACTTATTTTACTTCGCAGATGCCTTATGCAGTTTGCTGACAGTATTTACATTTTAAAAGTCTGATTTATTTACAGTATTTAATTGAATCATTTAATTTCAGGTGGCTTTTTTTGTAGCTCAGTAATAAAACAAAGAATCAAAAGGTTACATTAAATTTGAAATGACGATCACTGTCAAAGACATTCACCCCAACCACCTCCCCATCCTCTCTTTTCAGATGGGATGACGGGCCAAATCAAAGGTTACCATGGGCCAACTTTGGCCCGCAGGCCCTACTTTGGGCAACTCTGATCTAAAAACATTGTAAAAAAAACTGCTCATATTCCAGCCAAACCAAAATAAATAGGATAAAAATGTATAATATGTTTGAACATTTACAAATATTGTAAACCTTTCCGTGCTCTGTTCAATTCCGAAATATTCTATTATAATTTCATTAATTATCATTCGTTTATTTTCTTTTCAGCTTAGTCCATTTAATAATCAGGGGTTGCCACAGCGGAATGAACCGCCAACTTATCCAGCATATGTTTTACGCAGTAATATGTTTCACACATACACTGTGGCCAATTTAGCTTATTCAGTTCACCTATAGCACATGTCTTTGGACTGTGGGGGAAACCGGAGCACCTGGATGAATTCCATTCCAACACAGGGAGAACATGCAAACTTCACACAGAAATGCCAACTGACCCAGTCGAGGCTCGAACCAGTGACCTTCTTGCTGTTAGGCGATCCTGCTACCCACTGCGCCATCGTGATGCCCCCATTAATTATCATATTATAAAATAAATAAACACATCACATCATTTCGTCTTCAACTATATTTACTAAAAGAGACAATTATTATTATATTTACTTGATGCATTTGTATCTAGTTGTATCATTGTACTTTTGATCAGATAAATGTAACCCTGAAAAAAAATAGCATTACAAATATATACATATAGACATTACTGTAAGTGTGATGGTGGACTTTTATCCCTGCAGTGGTTACCCATGCTGAATAATGACCGGCTGCAGACCAGCCAGCAATGTCTGCCAATCGTTCTGGACAAGCTTCCTATCAACTATTCCCTACATACCCCAGAGGTACTGTCAACCGTTTCGACATCTGCCTTTTTTAGGATACCACTCATTTAATGTAGTTATATTGCATTGATCTCTCATTTGGGCACACATTCAGTGGGTCTTATGTGGCTTGGTGTATTCATTTGTTTGAATCTGTACATTTTTGTCTTTTTTTATACCTCCAGAAACTGCCAGCTCAGGTACCTCCAGTGAAGTGGCTGGAGAATCATAAAGGACTGTTTAACCTTGAGCTACAAGCTGTGTCCTCAGTCCAAACTCAGGTGCGTAAAACAAAACACTCTCTGCATTCGAAATCGCATGCTTCTCTAGTATATAGTATGTTAAAAACAGTATGCGAGATGAGTAGTATGTCAGAATTTGCAATAGCTGAAAAACAGTATGCAAGAAGTATCCGAATGATCTACTACTTCCTGTGAGATTCTAAAGTACGCATCCGATGGAAGGTATGCTTTCCCATAATGCCATGCGAGATAATTCATGAATGGGAGTGAAGCAATGCAACTGATGCACGAAGGTCATGTGATAATGATTAATGGTGAATGTAGTATGTCTAAATATCATTCATACTCATTCACTCTCATCTTGAGCGTTTTCTAAGAGACCTGAGGGTTATATTATTTTTAAAATACTAGAATGTGACCTTTTTAAACTATGTTTTTATTTTGTCAAATTAATTAAATGAATTTTAAATTTCATTGACCAAACCAGCTTCAGGAAATAAGAAGAAATAATAATAAGAATGACCCCATTTTCCGTTCAAAAAGTGTATTATTAAATTTACCAGTGTTATTTTAGTCATTTTAATTTATTGAAATTAATCCGAAATAAAGTTAAATAGCAGCATTAAATAAAAATCTTAAATTAAAAAATATAAATTGAATTTTAAAATGATGCCTTGTTGACTAACTAATATAACAAAATAAAGACAAAATAAACAAATAAAACTATTAAGATGATTAAAAATAAAACTGAAAAAAAAAATGACAGCTAAATAAAATTAAGAAACAAAAAAGAAGAGGAAAACTAGCTAAATTAACAAAAGCACTGATATTTACAAAAGTTCAAATGAAAATTTCAAATATAAAAATAAAAGCAAATTCTAAATATTAATGAAAATGAATTACATAATGTGATATAAATATTATGTTATATTATATTATATTATATTATATTATATTATATTATATTATATTATATTATATTATATTATATTATATTATATTATACTGTATGTAAGATTGAATAAAAGTTTTTATTGGTCACATACAGAATGGTCTATATTATGCAGTATTAAGTAATGAATTATTTTAACATCATTAATTCTTTTAAATGTGCTAAATCTTTTTTTTTTTCTGTATCATAGGACAGTCACCTGGAGCGTTTCTTCACATTATGTCATGCTTTGGAGGGCAAATCCACATTCCCCATCCGAGTGCGAGATGAGAAGATTCAGGAAAACATGTTTGAGCACGAGCTGAAGCTCAGCATCATTTCACTGTCCTCCGCCGGCCTGGAGCCGCTGGTGCTTTTTCTCCATCAGGTCCTCGACAAGCTCTTCCGTCTCATCATGCAGCCCATGGTCATCGCTGGACAGACCGGTACGTTTTAGACTGGAAAATATTGTGCGTTTTGTGTTACTTTAATTGGTCATTTTTAGCAGGTAAATATGATTAAAGAAGGCGAGGAAAAATGTGTTTATTTAACCTTTTTATATTTGGGTTAAAAATATTGACACACACAAAAAATTAAGATGCTTGAATTTAATTTGAATAAGAGTAAAGTTTTTTTTTCTGGAAACCATTTGAAATGCTTTGTCATGGTAAACGTTATTGTAGTTTTCTGACCCCAAGCCCATCTACAATTCTCCAAACACACTTCTTAGTCTGATTTATAACATTTTCTGTTGTGTTTCTTCATTATAGTCCTAATGGTGGAAACTTTTGGTGTTTTTGCTTTCTTTTACCCACTTTGCATTTTGTGAAGCTTAACAACGTTTTGCAGCAAATGACAACTCTGTTTATGATAAATGACTGTGGCTGTATCCGAAATCACCCCCGATGTCCTCATTTACTATCCCCTACATTAGTCTACTAATATAGCCCACTCAAAGGAGTAAATGAAAGCGAGTGAATTTGAGCTCTGCTTGGACTGGAAGGGATGTCATTTTGTTTGTGCTTTGCTGGTTGATAGATAAATCCCTCTGTGGTAGTTATTTAACACTTGTTGAGTAATAAAACAAAGTATTTTGATTTCTGTCATGTATACAAATGTTAATTTAAGAATTAAACAATAATTTATGAGAGCACGATCGCCTTACAGCAAGAAGGTCGCTGGTTCGAGCCTCAGCTGGGTCAGTTGGCATTTCAGTGTGGAGTTTGTATGTTCTCCCCGTGTTCGCGTGGGTTACCTCCAGGTGCTCCGGTTTCCCCCACAGTCCAAAAACATGCGGTATAGGTGAATTGGGTAAACTAAATTGTCCGTAGTGTATGAGTGTGAATTAGTGTGTATGGATGTTTCCCAGTGATAGGTTGCAGCTGGAAGGGCATCCGCTGCGTAAAACATATACTGGATAAGTTGGCAGTTCATTCCGCTGTGGCGACCCCTGATTAATAAAGGGACTAAGCCAAAAAAAAAAATGAATGAATGAATGAATAATAATTTATTTAGAAACTTACACCATTAGGATTCCGCTGTGGATGCCATCTTGTATTCTTTCAATACGTGAACTCTCACAGTGCGTAATGCGTATTCTATAGCTGTTGAGTGTACGTTGGTTGTACACACGATATTGCA
This sequence comes from Danio kyathit, assembly GCA_903798195.1. Classification (NCBI taxonomy): domain Eukaryota; kingdom Metazoa; phylum Chordata; class Actinopteri; order Cypriniformes; family Danionidae; genus Danio; species Danio kyathit. The sequence continues at coordinate 38,447,637 of LR812526.1, read as the reverse complement.
GTGCATTGTGTGATTGAGTGCACTTCAGAATGTCCGTTATGGTTTGGGACTACAATACAAATTGCGGTTCCCTCAAATAGTGCGTTATTTAAGGGTGTAGTGGGCGGTTTTGTATACAGCCTGTAATTAAAAAGAGTGATTTTGACCTACATTATACCCTATACCCTATACTTCTTATATATGCCCTTGTTAAACTGGAGCCCATGGTTGAACAATTTCTTGTTAGTAGTTACAAAACATGTTAAATAACATTGCTTTAAATGCTTTAAAAGATTTCACTTATATGAATTCATAGTGGTACTAATAATTGTGGCACAAATATTTAACAAATATATAGATTTTGTGTGTGTGTGTGTGTGTGTGTGTGTGTGTGTGTGTGTGTGTGTGTGTGTGTGTGTGTGTGTGTGTGTGTGTGTGTGTGTGTGTGTGTGTGTGTGTGTGTGTGTGTGTGTGTGTGTGTGTGTGTGTGTGTGTGTGTGTGTGTGAAAAAAAATATTCATACTTAATTCATCCCTTACCTTTGATAAACAGATCAATTTAGTCATTAGGAGTAGTTTTGTGACAGCTCAGAATCATCTCCAAACTAAAAGCTTTCTTGAAGCTTTCTTCAACCCGAAGATTGTTACAGTATGCATTCTTTTATCACTTCACACCTGGATTATTGTAATTCACTGTATTTATTTATCATCTTTAGAGGTTTTTAGGTCACAGATGAAGAGACATTTGTTCAGTTAAGGATTTAACATACTCTAGACTCAGAAATAAAGTTACGAGAGCTGTCACTGGGGTGGTACCTTTTTAAAAGCTACACATTTGTACCTAAAGGGTCCCTCAAGAATACATATTAGTACCTAAAAAGTACAAAAGTGTACCTCTTAAAATGTTTAAGTTTGAGGTACCATTGTGGACCCTTTCAGTACAAATGTGTAGCTTCTGAAAAGGTACCACCCCAGTGACAGGTCTTGTACTCTTATTTCTGAGTGTGTAAGAAATGCTTGTTGTAGAATTTTTTTATTTAATGTTTGTACGTTGTTGTTCATGTCATTTGTTTATTTAAAATTTTTATGTCTTATGTGAAGCACTTTGGGCAATTTAACTTCCACTTAAATATGCTATATAAATGAGGAAGTTGAAATTCTCAATGAGAGCAGAGCTGATATTTTCTGCAAAGACCAAAAGGTTTAACAATAAAGTCATTTTTTTTACAGCCATTTTGCTCAGATTTACCAATGGTGGCAATATTACTTGAGGACACTGTACGTTATTTTCTGAGTTTTCAGTCATCGATCATACATGTTCAGTATTGTCTGTTTTAATCTTGTTTCTTGCAGCAAATCTGGCCCAGATTGCGTTTGAGTCAGTGGTGTCGGTCATCAACAGTCTTCACAACAGTCAGGAGCTGGCAAAAGACCATCAGGGCAGAAACTGTCTCCTCGCAACATACCTGTACTTTGTGTTTCGCTTGCCAGATACTCAATATGAAATCCACACCTCAGGTACAGCAGGCCCGTGGACCACCAAATGATGTAATTCCTGTTCAAAATTAAAACAATTTTTGACTCTGAATCTTTTTTTTACCTGTTATTGTGGTTTATCCGCCAGGTACAGGAGGCCTGATGGCTCATCCAGAGAGTCGATACAGCACTTTAACTCGCACAACGGCCACCACTGTTGGCTTCATGCTGCTGCATTCACGAATCCGTTCCAGCAGCAACCCTGATATACCAGCACCACAGAGCCCAGAGGACACAGAGGTCAATAACATTCTAGGAAAGGTACAGTACATATTCACAAGTGCAACATACTGGGGTTGTGCAAAATTCATAGAAAAAAGGATGTTGAAATAAAATAATAAAAAAGGAATATGCGTATTGTTAAAATTATTATGTTATGTTATGTTATCTTATGTTACGTTACTTAATGTTCTATTATATTATATTATATTATATTATATTATATTATATTATATTATATTATATTATATTATATTATATTATTATACATTTTTAATAATAATATATTTCTATAAAAAATGTAGTATTAGTATAAAATATTAGTATTATTATTCATTCATTCATTTATTTTCTTTTCGACTTAGTACCTTTATTAATCTGGGGTCGCCACACCGGGATGAACCGCCAACTTATCCAGCATGTGTTTTACGCTGCGGATGCCCTTCCAGCTGCAACCCATCACTGGGAAACATCCATACACACTCATTCACACTCATACACTACGGCCAATTTAGCCTACCCAATTCACCTATACTGCATGTCTTTGTGGACATGACTGTGAGGGAAACCGGAGCACCCGGAGAAAACCCACGTGAACACGGGGAGAACATGCAAACTCCACACAGAAACGCCAGCTGACCCAGCGGAGTCTCGAACCAGCGACCTTCTTGCTATTCTTCTTATTATTTTAATTAATTTTTTTCAAATGTAATGATTTTGTTTTTATTTTAGGTTTGCTAATTAGAATTACAATAATATAAATTATACAATTTTATTTATTTATTTTATTTATTTTCTATTAAGGGGTGCGTTTCCCAAATAACAACATAACTTGTGGCTGAACTATCATCTATCATAGTATGGTGCATTGTTTGGAAAAAGAATGATGTAGTGATGAGTGTTTCCCAAAACATAGTTTCTCTGTTAATGTTTTGTGTTACAGGCACACACATTTAAAAAAAAAACATTTATAGTCCCAATATTAGTTTTGGGAAAAACATGTACTCATTTTCCATATTAATTGAAATATATGTAAACGGCACATATAGGCCCTATATTTTCTTTACAAATATTATTGAAAATATTCCATATTTTATTCTAAAACATAAAACCACTGCGGAAATGTTCTAACCAACAGGCCCATATCATATACAGTACAGACACATTTCTTACTAAATAACCTACTAGAAATTAAAACTATTAACATTTGCTATATATTTTTGTTTTTACAAGCTTCGGAGACGTAACATAAATTCCCCTTTTAAATAATAAGTCACCTACAGCTTTCGTTATGAGCCACGAATGGCATAAACGGTTTCAAAGTGCACTAAGGAAATGCAATTGTCAATATGAAGATCGCTAAAACTGAACTGTAAAAAATACTTTGAAAGCAAATTACACCTATGAGAGATGACTTTAATGTTAGTCTGTTTGAGACGCAATTTGCAAATGTTCGTTGGAATAATGGATTTGGGAAACGCTAAATCAGGGAACTATGTTTGTAACGACAGAACTTGACAGGAACGATCGTTTTTGGAAATGCACCCCAGAATGATATACAGTCTTATACATGCACAAATACACACACACACACTTGCCTTTTTCTTTTTGTTCTTTTTAATCTCTCATAAATTTTGGTTTCCATCAGGTTTTAAATCATCCTGGCAGTCGCATGTCAACAGCTGCAAATGCCTCCAATTCTCCGCAGAGCTCCACGGGAAGCACGCGGCCCATCAACAAAAAGGTGACTGTTTGACTTGCCACTTCATTACCCAGGACGTCGATCATTTAAGCAGAGTTGCGTGTCCTAATAAGCAGATCCATGTGCCTTTGTAGTTGTTCCACGAGGAGCTGGCTCTTCAGATGGTGGTCAGCACCGGAGTGTGCAGAGAAAATGTCTACAAATACGCCTGGTTCTTCTTTGAAGTTCTGGTAAGATGGTTGTGATTTTAATATGTGCTTGATACTGAGCGTACCAACTCTGAAATGTAAAAGAAGACATTCTGGAAATGTACAACACAAGTTTCCTAAACAGGTTTTGTAAGCTGAAATTAATCAAGAATCTGTGATTTAATAACTTTTACATTTTATTTAATTGACAAAAATTAAGTTTTTCAGGGTTTTCATTGACATACTTAAAGGTTTTTTTTATATAAACTAATGTTAATGGCTGTAACACACTCTAAAAAAATTGTGACAAGGCAAAATAAAGATGAAAAGTTTAAAGAATACAGAATATACCAATGCATTACCCATATATACAACCCTAAATCAGAAAAAGTTGGGACAGTTAGGAGTAGTGTTTTCTAAATTTACTTTAATTTGGATTTCATCGCAGACAATACAACAAACATTATTCAATGTGTTCCTCATTATTTTTAGATATATATTTTTTAATCAACGCGTATTCTAATTTTGGTTCTTGCAACACATTTCAAAAAAAGTTATACCAGCAAAGCATTTACCACTTTGTACAGTGGTACACTTAAAAGACATTTAGGGACTGAAGACACTAAGGCTACGTTCACACAGCGAGATTCAGTGCTCAAATCTGATTTTTTCTCAGATCAGATTTTTTTGCAGAGCTGTTCACATTGTTGTTATAAATGTGACCAATATCAGATTTGCAGTGTGAACAGATCATGGTCCTAAACTGACCCGCATGTGCAAAAGTATAGTTACGGACAGCACAAAATGTCTAATTATGCACACAATGTGTGTACTGTATAAAGCACGTTTTCAGATTATGCTTAATATGATTATTACCCTTTTCACAGACAACCGTGGTGTATTTTATGAACTGTAAAGGTTGTTCTGCTATTACTAATGTGTATTTCGGCATTTGAAACCAAAAATAAGTCACTTGTGATTGAAAACACTGATCATTTGGAATTTATGACAAGCACGGTGTGTGCCTTTCTGACCACCGATGTAGTGATCTCATGAAGGGCTAATGAGCAGCCGCAGACTGAACTGTGAAGGCGGAGTTGGTTTATCTCTGTTTGCAGAGTTATTTCATTTTACTTCATTATAAACAACAGGCACGTGCAGAAGGGGGGTTTGGGTGCTAGAGCACCTGCCCTTTTTTTCTTTTGGAGAGAAAGTTCATCCTTAAAATGAAAGTGCCTCTCCCTATCCAGAACTACCCCCGACGCTCTTCAGCTTAGCGATCAACCCGTGCCCCAATCGTTAACCAGATTGGTTAACAAGCACCAGTTATGCCTTTAATTTTTTTTTTATAAATGAACAACCAACTTTCTGTAGTAAAGTAATTGCCCTGTGTGCCATTCTACTATGCTGCTGAGGAGTAGAGGATGTTTGCAGCACAGAATGTTGACGCATGCCGTTCAAAGATTATGTAAAAGTCACATGAAATCCTACATTCACTCTGTGGCCGCGTTGCAAAACATCAGATCTTTGTCTGATTTAATACTACATATGAAAGTGGCACAAATCAGAACTGATCCGATTCCATGCAGTTTGGGCTGTTCAAACTGTCATTACCACGAGTCACACTTGGGCAAAAAAATCTGATTTTGTCCCATTCTTACTGCAAACAAGTCTTAAGGTGGGCAACTGTACGGGGTCTTCATTGTTGCACTTCAAAATGCGCCACACATTCTCTATTGGAGACAGGTCAGGACTGCAGATGTGCCAGTTAAGTACCAGTGTCATCTTCCTCTACAGCCAGGACTTTGTAATGTGTGCAGAATGTGGTTTTGCATTGTCTTGTTGAAATATACATGGGTGTCACTGGAAAAGAAGGCAGCATATTGTGCTCCAAAAGTTCTATGTACTTTCAGCAATAATGGTGCCATCACAGAAGTTACCTGTGCCAAAGGCACTTGAACATGACAGACCCTGGGTTTTGGATATGTTGCTGGTCTGGATGATCCTTTTCTTCTTTGGTCTAGTAAAATATTATGTACTGTCATCATGGCAAAGATAAAAGAAATGAGTTATTAAAACTATTATGTTTACAGTTGCAATCAGAATTATTCAACCCCCTTTGAATTTTTTTTTCTTTTTTAAATATTTCCCAAATGATGTTTAACAGAACAAGGAAATTTTCACAGTATGTCTGATAATATTTTTTCTTCTGGAGAAAGGCTTATTTGTTTTATTTCGGCTAGAACAAAAGCAGTTTTAAATTTTTTAAGACCCATTTAAGGTCAAAATTATTAGCCCCTTTAAGCTATATATTTTTTCAATAGTCTACAGAACAGACCATCTTTATACAATAACTTGCCTAATTACCCTAACCTGCCTAGTTAACCTAATTAACCTAATTAAGCCTTTAAATATCATTTTAAGCTGTATAGAAGTGTCTTGAAAAATATCTAGTCAAATATTATTTACTGTCATCATGGCAAAGATAAAATAAATCAGTTATTAGAGATGAGTTATTAAAACTATTATGTTTAGAAATGTGTTGAAATTTTTTTTCTCTCCGTTAAACAGAAATTGGGGAAAAAATAAACAGGGGGGCTAATAAATCAGGGGGTTGAATAATTCTGATTGCAACTGTAGAAATGTGTTGAAAATATCTTCTCTCCATTAAACACAAAATTGGGGGGAAATATACAAGAATTAACATTTAACAGGAGGGCTAATGATTCTGACTTTAACTGTATGGGTAAAGAGCATCAACAAGGTGGATCATTCCACTGTTAAAAAAAGGATTAAGCTGAAGAAACATTCTTGGTGTCATTGCATTAGAAAAAATTAAGGAAAACCTCCTATGTTTTGGGAATTTGGGTTGTACAGTTTGTACAGCTACTAGTTCTCATTGTCCACATGTACTCATCACAGGTGAAGAGCATGAGTCAGCACGTGTCTCAGCTGGATAAGAAGATGGTCTCTCGCAGGAATCGATTTTCCGACCGTTTCAAAGATGACATCACCACCATTGTCAACGTGGTGACCGCCGAGATCGGGAACATTTTAGTAAAGCAGCAAAAGGTGATTTGAATCCATCTAAACACATCTGAATTTGACCCAAGAACTGTTTAGACGCTCGGTAAACAAAGAGTACATGAAAAAAACAAGAGGTTAGATGTTAGATCTTTGGGAGGAATGTTATTTGTCAGTGCTGATGAGAAGAGACGTGTGTGTGTGTGTGTGTGTGTGTGTGTGTGTGTGTGTGTTTATTTGTGTTCAGGAGCTGGAGCAGGCAGAGAAGGTTAACATCAGCCTGGCTTTCTTCCTGTATGACCTGATGTCTCTGATGGACCGAGGCTTTGTGTTTCAGCTGGTGAAGAATTACTGCAACCAGGTGCTGTGGCTCATCTCATTTCCAAATTATTATCTTCATAGCAAGAAGTCTCTCACGGCTATTTGCTTCACTGAGCATTATGAGTGTGTTTGCCATGAACCTTTTCGGGAAGACTTTATGAACTAAAGTATGTTGTTCATTTAGTCTGAATGAAGAATTATTTGAATACTAACATAACTGAGGTTAAAATGAATAAATAAAATAAAAATCAATGTTTCGTTAACAGCATTTTTCAGTTTCTATAGACAATTTGAGAGGCATTTACCCAAGCAAATATTACACTTTTGACAAAAATCCAACAATGACACCATTTGAATACTAATATATAGCCAATTATATATCAGTTCCAACTATTTTTTACACTACACTAATTTTAGTGTAATTTTAGATATAAAATTTGTCAATTTAGAAAGGGCGTATCATGCGATATCTGTATTCAGAATTTAACAGAATTGTTAAAGAGTTGGATTCTCATGCAAATCATTGACCATCCCAGTAAATCATAGATTTAGTGTTAAAAAAACTATTTTAAAGAGGCCATATTTTGCATTATAAAAGGTTATATTTTGGTTTTGGGGGTCTCCAACAACAGGCTGATATGCATGCAAGGTCAAAAACCACTTTCATTGTCTTATAATATGCATTTTTACCTAATTATCCCAATATGATTCGTTCAGCGATTAATTTATTCCTGAACCCCTCCTTTGCATAAGGCTAATCTGCGCTGATTGGTCCGATGACCCAGTCTGTTGTGATTGGTTGATTGGGTTCAGCACAAGACAGAGAGAAATTTCCACCACGGCCATGAAGTAGCAGAGAGTGTGTGAGAGCTCAATGCAGGAATGCAATAAAGCAATGCAGTTAAACACCAGCATATTACTCTACTCTTAACCCTAACCTCAAGTAATAACAACAACACACATTCAGTATTAATTCACACAGTGGAAAAAGTTTAACTATTTTGAAAATTGACTACATATTGGGTTTTGAACACAATATGTGAATAGCCTCATAAAGATTTACCCTAAGAGATACAGTAAAAGCACTGATCCATTATAGATAAGTGATTACAAGCCACACGGGGCGATTACAACTTATAACACGCAATTAAACACATATTTTGCAAACTACACAAAACGAGGCAACAATTTTATTTACACTTACATGTTATTATCCGGAGGAAGAAGAAACTGGTCCATATGAACTGTAACAGTTACTGACAATGTCCTATACATAATAGTCTCTGCTGCTCCTTCCTTTAATAACAAACGGCTGGTGAATCCCGCGTTGCAGCGTAGGTTATTTTATCAATCATCAGAAAAATGACAGGAAGAAACACAGCACTAGGTTGGCTATACTGTGGTATTGTTGTGAAAATGAACTTCAACCCTTTATTCCCCGCAGCCGAATCTCCATCTGTCAGTGATCGTCATCTTCGCATCATGAACAGTCCTATGATCCTCAGCGCTCCGCTAGTGTCTGAAGTCAAATGCGCGTTCACATTTTCACATCTGCAACTACATATTTGGTGATGTACCGAATCTACCTTGACGCGTTCAAGCAAAAGATCCGAACCCAACAAGATTCATTTATTCGATTCTGAGTGGACTATTTTGTTAAAGAAACAATAGTTTAAAACATGGTGCACTTTCAGATTTAAACCTCAGCTGGATGTTTTCATTCACTTACTGTAGAGTTCTGTTACACACTGCATGGAAGTTCATTTTCAAATACCCATTGTAGGAGCCATTTGTTTACTTTATTTAAAGATTTTTGTTGTTACTCTTGATTTCTTTCATGTTGGAGATTGGCACCCTCTGCAGGCCAGAGGAAGCCATAAAAGGCTTGGGTGTGGCCGACTGGAGCAAGGCCTGCTGGAAGCACATGGTCTTTAGACCTTACCTTTAATGTTTGGTGGCCAAAGTCGTTTGATTTTGTTTAATTCACATCAGTTTTTTTGTTCAAACAATGCTGCAATAAACAGCCACAAATGAAGACGTATCGTTCTATGTGTTAATTTCAAAGGAAGTGTCTAAACCCCTCAGCAGACCCAAGACGTGACTAAGTAGAAATTTGATTAAGGATAGTCACAACACCCATAATAGGGGCTCTTTAATGAATGACACACAGTATTTCTTTGTCAAAAATGCTTTGTCAACTGCTAATATCAGAATTTGTCTTCATACATTGCTCTAGTTGACACCATTAGGGGTGGAACTCCTTATATGGCCACTTCTCATGGTTGAGTGCAGTTTTTTTAACAGTAATATAAAAAAAGTGTTATTTTTTGTGCAACTTATTTTTAAGGAATATTATTTTAGAAAGTTGCCAGTGCGTTATTAAACTTTAATAAATTATTTTTGCAAAATCTGAAAAATCTAACTACTAATTAAAATTGCAAAGAAAACAATTGAAAAACAAAGAATAGAAAATGTAAAAACAAAAAATAGATATTTATAGTAAACATAATGTTAATATAGGATAACTTCTATAGTGTTCATCAATAGTTAATAATAATAATGCCTTATTTTAATTCCAATTTTAATTAAAGTTTTTGTATTTTAATACTTGCTGCACCACACCTTGTACACTAAATATAAATCCACTCTCTGTGTTTCTCTTTTTTTTCTAGATGGCAGCAAAGAGTGTGAACATGGCGACTTTGATAAGTATGAGGCTGGAGTTTTTGAGGGTCTTGTGCAGTCATGAGCACTACTTGAACCTCAGTCTCTTCTTCAGCAGCCCTTCATCAGCCCCAGCCTCCCCGTCACCCTCCGTCTCCTCACAGGTCAGAAAGGCCCCCTTTACTCTAGTACTAATGATACATATTCATCAATCCAGTCACAACACAAGTAGACAATAAACCGCGTCTAAAGCTTGTTCATGCGTTTGCAACAACATTGTGCCTATGGCAGGATTGATACTTGAAAATAAAGTAGGCATGTTAATGTGTGGTATTATATTTAGCTGTTGTTGTTTTGTTTTTGTAATGTATACCATTAATACTTTTAAATTTTACTTTTTTTAAATTGTTCATTATTCATTCTTTTAAAACCTGTTTTAACACATTTTAATCTGTTTTTATCTTTTTAAGCACTTTTATTATTTGTTTTTATTTTCTTAAACTTGTCTATTCTTGTTATTTCTGTTTATGTAAAGCACTTTGAATTACCATTGTGTATGAAATGCGCTGTATAAATAAACTTGCCTTGCCTATTAACCTGTTATATTCAAATTTAAATCAGAAGCAAGCACATCCTATTTGAAAGCACATGTATTTTTATGTATGACTATGTTTTTGTGTATGTCCTTTAGAAAGTAGTGATTGCATCTGACGTGGCGGTTTTTAACACCAACAAGAGCATAAATGAAAAAAATAAAGGGCAGGTTTATGTAAAATATCAAATCTGCGTTCATTTAAACATAGTCAGTTATTTTTTAAAGGGATAGTTTACACTAAAAATGAAAAATTGCTCACCATTTACTCACTTTCCATGTCTGTGTGAGTTTCTCTCTTATGTTGAACACAAAATAAGGGATTTTATGAATTTTGAAAAACAGTAGCTGTTTTCTTTCTCTACTATGGATACTAAGGCTATCAGTTTTCGACATTTTTTCAAACAACTTCTTTTAAAATATCAAAAAGTAGTTTTATTGATGATCTGTCAAATCATCTCAGATGTTTTAAGCAAAGTACGAACAGGCTTTCCATGGTCATAGAATTTTAAAAGGTCTATTCCAGACATTGAAATTTTTGGGTATGTCCTATAGATGGAAAGTGCTTGCATCTGACGTGGCGGTTTTTAACACCAACAAGAGCATAAATGAGAAAACAAAGGGCAGGTTTATTTAAAATATAAAATCTGTGTTCAATTAAACATAGTTATATTTTAAAGGGATAATTCACCCAAAAAATGAAAATTTGCTCACCATTTACTCACATTCCATGTCTGTGTGAGTTTCTCTCTTATGTTGAACACAAAATAAGGTATTTTATGAATTTCGGAAACCGGTAGCTGTTTTCTTTCTCTACTATGGGTACTAAGGCTATCAGTTTCCAACATTTTTTTAAAAACAACTTCTTTTAAAATATCAAAAAGTAGTTTTATTGATGAATCTCAGATGTTTTAAGCAAAGTACGAACAGGCTTTCCATGGTCATAGCATTTTAAAAGGTCTATTCCAGACATTGAAAGTCAGGGAGTTTTATGTTTAGTCATGGAATATCAGGGAATTTTTGTTTGTAATTTCAAATTTTACCTACTTCCTATTTGTTAAAATAATTTGATGCACCTTTTTTTATCATGTTGTTTCCATGTTAGGGTTAGGGTTATGTTTTTATATTTATGCTATTTTTTTACTGCCATTTTATGCCTTTTCTCTTGGCAATCGGCAATCAAATGCAGTTTTTTGACTGCTCAGTGCTCAACCAGTCCCTCTTAGATTTTGCACAAATAATAAAAACATTTTTTTGCAATAGTTACAGTTGTTTTGCCGTGAAAATATACCCAAAGTTATATGTCTTAGTTCATTATTTTTTTTAGCCTGAAGAGCTATTGATTTCTCTAAGAAAACATGAGGTATTACACACCAAATAATCACTTTCTACACTGAAAAAGATGATTCATTGGATTTACTCCATTTTTTTAAGGTAACTGGTTGTAAACAATGTATATAGGCTGAATTTATACAAACACATTAAGTCGAACATTTCTAAATTTAATTTGTTTGTTTAAAATCAGCCCATGTAAACTGTTCAACCAGTTACCTTATTAGTAAATCCAATGAATCAGTTTTTTTCAGTGTACATGCTATTCAAAAGCATAAATAAATGGGGGAAAAACATGAATCCCAAAATACAGAAAACTTGCAGGAAATATGCATAAATAAAAAGAAAATGTGCTAAATTTTGTGATAATTTAGCATTCACGGAATGGCAAAATTTTGGAGAGACTGCTCAACACATCAGCTGCCTGTTTTCTATTCATTGTAGGTCATGGAAATTCAGCTTTTTAGTCAGTGATAGTCAGGGAAAAGTCAGGGAATTTGACATTTGGTTAGAGTGGAAACCTTGAGTGATGAACGGTCCTCTGGACCTATGGAAAATGTACCCTTCTACTGTATTGTGTTAATTATTGATTATTAATTATTGAATAATTATTGTGTATTAGTGTTTGTAAACCATGAGTGTTCATCTGTTTCCGTCGCCAGACGTCCAGCTCGTGCAGTTTTCAGGACAACAAGATTGCGGCCATGTTTGATCTGTCGCAGGACTTTAAGCAGCGCCATTACTTGACCGGACTCTTACTGACCGAACTCAGCACTGCACTGGACATAGAGTCCGAGGGGTCAGTCATGTATAGCTGTTTTGGTTATTTTTCAACAGTGCATTTACCTAATTATGTTTTCATAACAATGTTTCTCAATGTGTTCTTTCTCAGAGGCAGAGTTCAACAAAAAGCCATCAATGCCACATACAGTCTGTTATGTGCTCATGATCTGGACCAGCGCTGCTCAAGGTCAGAGGTCAAGGCAAAGATCGCTGCTCTCTACCTCCCTCTAGTGGGCATCATCATTGATTCCATCAATTACCTGGACTTCACAGGTACTGGTTGTTAATCTCAGTTAGTCTTAATCTTAGGCTGTTTTTTTTTTGCCTGTGAGCACAAGTGAATTGATCAGACTTGTGTGTTTTCTTTGTCTGTCCCAGTTTCTGACTCACGTGGTGGTAAAGGCAAGTCTGGTGGGTCTGAGGAAGATCCTGACAACGTTGCCACCATCAATCAGTCTGTTGCAATGGCAATCGCTGGAAATCCTTTCAACACCTTAACCAGGAATGCACTGGTGTCTATGGCTTCTGTGGTATGGAAATAAATGTTTTTAAATATCATGAGTAAAAGTATAATTTAGAATAGTATATGGCCAAATCTACATTATTTTCTACATTGTCAAAATAACATTTAAGTATGATTTAGCATGTAATATGACTATTATTGCAGTATTCTTAAAAACAAACAATCAAACAAAACAAAAACATGATTATGTGCTGGTCAAAGATTAATCGTGATTAACTGCGTCCAAAATTAAAATTTTGTTGTGACAGAATATATATATATATATATATATATATATATATATATATGTGTGTGTGTGTGTGTGTGTGTGTGTGTGTGTGTGTGTGTGTGTGTGTGTGTGTGTGTGTGTGTGTGTGTGTGTGTGTATGTGTGTTGTACAGTATATGCTTATTGTATATATGTGATACACATTCATAGAAACAAAACTATACAAATTTTTTTTTATTACTTAGATATGTAAATTCATATATAATTTGTATCATATACCTATATATTTTATATTTAAATATAAATTATTAAATATAAACAAATTTATGCATGCAAATGTATATTTATATATACCTAATGAATATACACAGTACACACTCATTATGTCAAAACAAACTTTAATTTTTAAATGTGATTGTGATAAATTTTTGCCCAGCACTGTATGTATTTATAAATATATATGAGCATTATCACACTTGTAGCAGTGCAATGTGGCTGTATATCGGCACTGGTGGGAGCTGTGATATTGCGTTTATACAACAGTTCGACGGCATAATCATATATATAAAAAGGCATTACTAATTCATCAACATCACTTTAGAGCTAGTATTTGAATGATTCTCAAAAGTGATGACAAAACAGGTGATTTTGTTGACATTTTAAGATTATAAGGCTGAACGGCATGAAATGACATCAGTCTACAGAGATTTCCCAGTATTTCTCTGTTGCAATCGGGATATCACAATAATTAACCCCGAAAAAAAGCCAAAGCAGTGCAAACACTACCAGATTACTGTTGTGTTTGCGATAAGGAAAAACGATAAACACATGCAGGCATTTCTTCTTTCTTTTTTTTTTACTAAACTAGTCTGCAATAACGAAAACAGGAGACTCATTAGAAACAGATGGCAAACTAAAAAGTAACAAAGATTGGCCAGCACAACATACCGTACATACATTCCTGATATGTGAGTCCCATTTCACACTCAATACACTACAGTACTTCTCAATACAGCACTACAACATGCAAAAGAGAGAGATCGACTTAGAATGTCACTTACCAGATTTATAATGATTTGATCAGCTGTAGTTTGTAGTTTTATGCTGATTTTTTTTCTCCTCTAAGGGCTTATTATGCGGTCTCTTTTGCCTTCTTGTGGATGGACAACGTCAACTGTCTTTGTTCTGCTACAAAACAACTACATTCTCGCCTAAAAAAAAGAATAAAAGTACATCATGTTGTCCAACTGCTGCAATATTTGTTGAACTGTAGTCCTCTGCTTGCCACTCGTGTGGGCGGAGTAATACACAAGAATGAAGAGGCGGTACGAGTTCTGATATTGCAGAATATTGCACAGCTATCAGCCAATCAGATTCGAGAAACAGACAGAACTGTTGTATTAAATATATATAATTATTTTTATTTACTTTTTATTTTTATTTTTTCACAGCACTGTGAATGAAAACAATGTAGTGAACACAAATATTTAACCATGATTGACCAATCCAAAGCCATGCATGGGTATTTCTAAGAAACATATTTCAACAATTGAAACAGCAATTCTCATTGAAATCATCCTTTACAATCTATTCGCAATGTCCAGAGTGTGAAAACCACCAACATGTTGACGGCGGAGACCAGTCGCAATCTGCTGATGTGTTTCCTGTGGATCATCAAGAACGCAGACCAGAATCTGATCCAGCGCTGGACTGTGGACATGCCTTCATCTCAGCTGAGTCGACTGCTGGAGCTTCTTGCCATCTGCACCTCCTGCTTCGAGTACAGGGTAAAACAGCTTCATTCAGTGGCCTTCAGGTGTTGTTCACTCAATTTCACAGCATCTGAAATCACCTATTGTGATCCAACTTGTGCCTCATGAGGGTATGCATGAATTATAGGAATAACTTCCATTAATCTGTTAAAAATCAGCGAAGTGTTTTAAAAACTGGATGCAATGAGGTGGCATTATTCTCCTAACAGTTGATCCCTCGAATCTTAATTCATTACTTTCAGCAGACTCCAAAAGCTCTAATTCTCCAGATTTTCTCATTGTATTCCCTACAGTACTGTAATATCTAATATATGTCCATATTATTGCTATGGAATGACTTGTTTTGAGTTTTTAGTGTTATTCATGACCCGCTGAAAACCTTAATAGTTAATTGTAATGAGCTGCTTTTTAATATTGGGTGGATAGACTGTGAGGGCAATAAGGACACCTCACTGCACCCAGATTTTTTATTTTTTTAAACACTTCTCTGATTGTTTACAGTTTAATGGAAGTTACTCCCATAACTTACGCAAAGCATCATGGGACATAGTTAAAAGTTTGCTATAGAATATACTTTTCTAACAGTCGTGAAGTAAGATCAAACACCATTGTTTATGTGTGTGTAGGGGAAGCAGAGCTCTGATAAGGTGAGCACTCAGGCGCTCCAGAAATCTCAGCAGGCCAAGGCTCGTCTGGAGGAGGCTCTGCTGGGAGGAATCGGAGCCAGAGGAGAAATGATGAAACGGGTGGGAGGTGAGCTGCGGCACCTCATGTCTTTCTGTCTGTCTTAGCTTTGGAAGGATAGTTCACCAAACCTTTAAGACTGTTTTTCCTTCAATCATTTTTTTTTCTTTTTAGAGAATTTTTTTTTTTATTGAAAACAGAAATTCTTAAAATACAAACTCATTGGCATTAGCAAGGACAATAGTTACTTTATATTTACTTACACAATTATATATATATATATACACACACACACTACCGGTCAAAAGTTTGGGGTCAGTTTTTTTCAGGTTTTTTTAAAGAAAATGATTCTGTTCATCGAGGCGCCATTTATTAAATGTAAAAGAATTGTTCAATTGTTAAATATTTATAAAAAAAATTAAATAACTGCTTTAAATAACTTATTGTTTGTAGTTACAAATGAAATTATTACTCCAGTCATTTTGCTTTTATTACTAATACCATTAATAATAATATTAATAATATTGACCGGTATTGTGTGTATATATATATATATATATATATATATATATATATATATATATATATATATATATATATATATATATGTGTATATGTGTAATTTTGTCTTTTTTAAATATTTCCCAAATGATGTTTAACAGAGCAAGGAAATTTTCACAGTATGTCTGATAATATTTTTTCTTCTGGAGAAAGCTTTATTTGTTTTATTTCGGCTAGAATAAAAGCAGTAATTTTTTATGAACCATTTTAAGGTCAAAATTATTAGCCCCCTTTAAGGGAAATAAATTTTTTTTTGACTGTCTACAGAACAAACCATGCTTATACAATAATTACCTAATTACCCTAACCTGCCTAGTTAACCTAATTAACCTAGCTAATTAACCTAGCCTTTAAATGTCACTTTAAGCTGTATTGTAATGTCTTGAAAAATATCTAGTAAAATATTATTTACTGTCATCATGGCAAAGATAAAATAAATCAGTTATTAGAAATGAGTTATTAAAACTATTATGTTTAGAAAGGTGGTGAAAAAATCTTCTCTCTGTTAAACAGAAATTGGGGAAAAAAATAAACAGGGGGGCTAATGAGTAGGTAGTGCTGTCGGCTCACAGCAAGAAGGTCGCTGTGACAATGACAAAATAACTTAAATTACAATGACATTTAAAAAAAGTATTTTTTAATTCAAATTAATAATATAATAGTAATATAATATACTACAGTAACAGTGATGTATGCTATTTGTATATATATAAATTACATATATATAAGCAGGGGGGCTAATAATTCTGATTTTAACTGTACATACAAATATGTATACTATTAAAAGAAAGAGAGAAAGGAAGAAAGAAATATATTTATCTTGGTACTTTTTAAATTTGGTATTAACTGTAAATCTGAACAAATGTTAATCTGTTACAGTATATTGTAATTTTGCAGCTTGTCAGCTTCGATCACCCTTTACTTTCATTATATGTTAGAGGATATTTATAAATATCTTTAGTTTTTTCCAAATAAGTAAAGCCATATACTGTAAGTTTAGCATCTGCATGCCGGTGAATAAAATAATGACAGCTATTCCTTTAACTGTAGAGAGAATGGTTACTTTTGGAACAATGAAAAATATATCATTTGCTTTCCACAACGGCAATTCCAAAATAATCGTTCATTTCGCGTAATCGCTGTCTGATTTAGCATATTTACAGTCCACAGACTTCCTTTGTTTAGCTGTTTTCTAAATATGTCCTGTGTTGGCTGTGCAGTGCAAGGTAACGACCGGACGCTGGGTCTGAGAGAGAACCTACGCTGGAGGAAAGACCTGACACAGTGGCGCCAGACGAATGACAGGCAGGACAAGTGAGCGTAAAATAGTACCATCATTTCACGCTTCACATCCATTCAACCTGCGGCACTGCTCATTTTTATAGCCGGTGCTAGTTCTCAGCTGCAGCTCAAATTGGGCTTTGCTAACTGTCTTCTTATTGCTGTTTCTTCAGATCCAAAGCAGAACTGGATCAAGAGGCCATAATCAGTGGGAATCTGGCGACTGAGACCAACCTCATAGTGCTGGACCTGCTGGAGATGATCGTACAGGTGACTGTGAGCTCTTACTGTGGACTTGAATAATGATTTGGCAGTGCAGAATGAATAAATGTGTGGGGTTTATTTTTCAGGCTGTTCCTCTGGCCGACTGTAAGGATAATGTGGTTGGCGGAGTGTTGAAGGTTTTGCTGCACTCTCTCACCTGTAATCAGAGCACCACCTACCTGTCGCACTGTTTCAGCACCCTGAGGGCTCTCATTGTCAAGGTACCAGAGGAAGGAATTACTTTTTCATTAAAAGATCAATATTTAACTCCTTTATGATATGTTTTACGTTGAAGGGTCTTTTATGTTTAACTAAAGGGATAGTTCACCCAAAAATGAAAATTACCTTATGGTTTATTCTCCCTTGTAATGTAATGAAATGCCTTTTTCTTATAATGCAAAATTATCCATTATGCTTTGCATGTATGCATAAGGAGGATGCTAAGAACTTCCGGGCGGCCGCTGATGCGTATAATGTCACATTCAGACAGCTTTGAATTAATAGTTTTAATTTATTTTACTTGCTTTAAAACGTCTTTGAACTAATACTACTCTCGATTAGCGCCACCTCCTGGACTGAGTATTTAAATAATGCGATCTAATAGGAATGAAAAACAACATTTTGCGAGTCATTTACTATTATTGTCAGACGACATCTTGAGCCATTTAAATGAAGCCTCAGGAGAAACCACAGGAGAGGGCAATATGTTAAGCAGGATAGCGCTCCTTCTCATACTTCAGCCTTCACATCAAAGTTCCTGAAAGCAAAGAAGGTCAAGGTGTCCAGGATTGGCCAGCCCAGTCACCAGACTTAAACGTTATTGAGCATATCTGGGGTAAGTTGAAGGAGGAAGCATTGAAGATGAATCCAAAGAATCTTGATGAACTCTGGAAGTCCTGCAAGAAAGTTTTATTGTTCTAACTGGTGACTAATCTACAGTAAATCTCTCTAACTGGCTATTGTGTTCATAAGCCCCACAGAAACTTGTGTGATTGGTTGTAATGCGTAACACTACAAAAAAGAAAAGAAAAGAAAAAATAGAGTGATAAAACAGTGAGCAGATTTAGATGTAATGCCACTTTTAATTCATTTTCATTTCTCATTTTAATAGTGAAAGCTGTAATATATGTAATTTAATTGTGCTGGGGCATTTTTTCCCCATTTGTTATAAATTATTGAGGTATTTTTTGTTCTATTTGGTGGCATTTATTGCCCCAAGGCTCTGTTAATCTCCAACTCTGGGAGTTACTGACTGCGTGCGTCATGTGCAGTTTTGCTGACAGTACACACATTATTTTTTCAGATGTGCTGAAACTGAATTAGTTTTTTTATTTATAACTATATAAGAGCTTTTTTGGGGGTTTAAGAATGAGCTACACTAAAATAATGATATAGCTGTAGGCTAGATCGGGATTGGATTTCTGCAGGTTTAATTTGTGGTTTATAATTGGATGCTGTCAGAAAACGCATTCAAAACTGTGTCAAAACAAAAATTAACCCCTCTAGCAAAAATAACATAAAGTAAGTTAGAGAGAGAGATTTAAAATTTGAGGTCAAAGCAAAGAACAGACATTTTTTGATGTAGTTTTTAAAATCTTTGAGAAATTAGACTATATGGTTGACAATTTATGAAAAGAACATGAGTGTGGATGGTTGACAAATGGACTATAATAGAAGAAAAATTAAAAATGCATCCAAGCAATAATCTTTGAAAATATATGCACACATAACTGTAGTCAATTGCTGTATCGCCTATAGATGTTGAAGGGAGACGTACCTTACTTCATTTTCAGATTAGCCAGTGACCGGTCGTATATGATACTAATATTATTAATTATAATAGTTTGATATACAATATTAATAACATAAAAATCCTTTTAATCTGACTGTGTAGATATATATAGATATCATTCATTCATTCATTTTCTTTTCGGCTTAGTCCCTTTATTATTCAGGGGTAGCCACAGCGGAATGAACCACCAACTTATCCAGCACATGATTTACGCAACGGATGCCCTTCAAGCGGCAACCTATCACTGGGAAAATATGTAGATATATTTATTTAAATAATATTTTAGTCACCAAACATATATAGAATTGAAAGAAAATACAATTAAATTCAAGCAAAATATTGCAAAAAAAAAAAAAAAAAAATACAAGCTACAAATTTTCAACTAAATTGTTTCATTTTTTTGCTACTCTTGATTTTTCCTCTTTTTTAAAATTTGTATTTAATATTTTTCTATAACATATAAATTTGGCTGTACTAGTTTTTGGACCATTATCGTGAGTTATTTTGTTAAATAAGCTCCAGATTTGGCTGTACTGATATATATATATATATATATATATATATATATATATATATATATATATATATATATATATATATATATATATATATATATATATATATATATATATATATATATATATATATATATATATATATATATATGTAACAATAAAAAAATAACAATAATAACAATACGAATAATAAATTATTATTACCAATAATATATAAATATATATTATTGCTATTGTTATTATTGTTATTATTTTTTTATTGTTAAAACTTAACATTACCATTGAATCTACAAGTTTCAAATCAGTGCATTTTTTAAAGAAATTAATACCTAAAACTAATATCTAAAATTACTAAATACATTTCAAATGTCAATAAATATTAGAATTTGAAATAAATGTTTTTCTTTAAACTTTCTGTTCATTAAACAATCCTGAATACAATTTTATACATACATACACACTGTCGAATATATACATAATATTCTAGAATATGTTTTCTGTTTGCTAATTCACTCTTATAATGAAGTGGGCTATCACAATTGCACAATATAGTCAAGAAATAATAAATTGTGATATATGTTTTTTAAATGTGTCTTTAATTACCTACACATATTAAATTGCATTTAAACTTAAACATAAGAATTTACTTAGAAAAAGATTATTCTTATTATTTACTCACCCTCAAGTAGTTCCAGACAGCCGATTCGAATGTTATCACTCGATTGAATGGACGTTTTCAGTGGTTATCAGCTGATAGATATGGGCCAGGCTGTTATCATCCATCCACATGTTTAATCAGCTACAGATCACATACGGCTGTTGCCGGATGTTAACGAGAATAATTTATATTATGTATGAAATTTCTCATTAATTGTATTTTATTAATGTCTATCCCTACCCCAACCATCACAGTAATGTAAAAACAGATTTGGATGTAAAGTCTTCTCTATTAGTACAGCTGATTAACCACAAGAATTATTTATTAAATTTCCCATTAATTGTATTTCATTAGTGTCTACCCCTACCCCAACCCTAAACCCAACCATCACAGTAATGTAAAAGCAGATCTGGATCTGGAGTCTTCTCTATTAGTATAGCTGATTAACCATGTGAATGGATGATAACAGCCTTCTGAGCCTACTAGTAGGTGCAGAAGGCCCCTACTGGCCCATATCTATCAGCTGATAACCACTGATAATGCCCATTCAATCGAGTGATAACATTCGAAGCGGGTGTTCCAGAGCTTTATGGGTTTTTTCTTCTTCTGATGAACACATGGTAAGATATTTTGAAGAATGTTGTATTTATGTAGCCATTGACATCCATAGTAGTTAAAATATAAATGTAAATAAGTACTGGTTTCTAGCATTCTACAATGTCTTCTTTTGTGTTTAAAACATGAAGGAAACAGAAACAGATTTGGATCGAGTGGAGGGTCAGTAAATGATGACAGAATTTTCTGCTTTAAGTGAACTTTCCAATGTTTGTTTCACTAAAGATCAACAAAGCATGAAAATTGTACCAAACCTTATGCCGTATTTATAATATCGATTATACTGTGATAATATCTTTCAGTTTGGCGACCTGTTGTTCGAGGAGGAAGCCGAGCAGTGTGCAGACCTGTGCCAGAAGGTTCTTCATTACTGCAGCAGTCATGTGGACGGCAACAGGAGTCAGGCTTGCGCTACGCTCTACCTGATCATGAGATACAGCTACAGCTCAGCCAGCGTAAGACAACTATCACTCAACACCTCTATTACCAACCACTTCCACCTTCATGTCTTTTCTCAGTTGAAATGACGCAGACGTTGACGGTGCCCTCTGTAAAGTTAATCTTCTCTTTGTCTGATAACATGAGCCTGTCGCAAGCTCGTTGTTCACTTCTCTTTGTGCACCAGGGCTGATGGCTGGACTATTTCCTCTGTTTACTCAATTTCTCGCCCCCCTCAAACCCTCCCCTACCAGATGGCCATGTTGTTTGCCATCTCATTCATCTTTAATGGGGAAAGGATGGATTTCTCTCCCTGTCTGTCTGTTTGTTTGCTTGTTTGGTTTGTAAAAGGCTCCAGCAGTCGGCCCTGTCGTTAGTGTAACCTTGAATAAGTCATGCTGATTCCTTTTAGCGACAGGCCGTCTTTCTCCTCCTCTCTGTTTTGCGTTTTTATGTTTCCTCAGGCTCTTTTTCTCACATTTGATTAAACGGTGGAAACAGTGCAGTCAGGTTTGAGCACAAATTTGGAATTAATCTTCTCAGCGGTGTCGATGTCGAGCCGTTCTTCACGGTAAAACTGACCTAGATGCGAGATTGCCGACATCCAGAGATGCTTCGCGCATACGCTCAATTTAACATAATGGTGCCATTGAAATGATCCATTGGCAATTATACAGGGGTTAATGGGGGATCATTTTGCAGTTTCCTGATGCTAAGCAAGATGGATGGAGCATTTTCAGCCCCTGGCTCAAGCCTCCCTCGGAATCAATGATCTGAGACTATGACAGCGATGGCCTAGCGGTGTGGTGATTCCTTTCACAGCCTAACACCTGTATCTGACAATGTAACCTTCAGTAACCTCAGCAGGGCCAGTCCTGATAAATGACACAGCTCTGGCTGACAGGAACCGCTGAGGGATGGGCTGTTTTCTAAAAGGGGAAACCTCAGGCAGTAATCAGACCTCTGTGGTCATGATGCTTTTGACATTCACACTTTTGCTCTTTTCAAATCTGTATTTTTTTTTTTGATGGAACACAAAAGAAGATCTAAAACTGACAAAAAAGCTAAATACATAGCCCTTGTGAGGTAATATGACAAGACCACAATTTGAGAACCACATGAAAATGTGGCATTGTTGACCTTAAACCTGTTGCATAATGTATTCAAATGACATACTTGTTGCCCCCATAGACTGTAAAAGATATGGTAGTAGTATACGTGACTTCACCCATAGGTTTCTGAAGAACGCAAATGAAGCTACAAGTAGGTGTGGCCAAACGGCGCCATTTCGTTCGCGCGTCATCGCTCCAACCGGGGGTAACCAAACAAGGGCAAAGAGGCGGAGCCTGAGCAGAGCTACAGATGTCTGCTAGCATTTTGCTCTGACAGGCTTTTCTTTGGGAGAAACGCTTAATACTTGATTACCTGCGACTCGTTTGTATTCTGACCACATGTGCTGTCTTTTAAAAACACTGTTATAATACATTGAGCCACTAAACATTGCTCATATGACGTTTTCCTACAGAAGGAAAATGTGAATTACTTCCAAACACTTCAAATATAGTCTGTGTTAGTAAATGCAAGGCTATTTATGAAATCCAGGCATAAAACTGTATGACAACGTTTCAGATGACTGTTCTAGAGCCTACAGCTAATCAATCTGACAGATTTTGGAGTGAATTCAAGTTCTAAAGAAAATTATAAATTAATATATTATCTTAAATAAAACAAATACATTTATAGAGACGGTATAAAAGTATATAATTTCACTCACCTGCGAAATGGAGGGTACTTTGTGAACACAGTGAAGTGCCATATTATCTGATAATTGTAGGAAATAGTTCCAAAAGGCAATTGACTGTGTAAAGCCACATAAAACAACATAAAACACCCCCCCTCCCTCCCCCTGTCACAGTTGTCATGAAGGTTAATATTAGCTCTATGAACCAAAATCGTTCTTTGTACCAGGTTGTAAACACCTTTTTTTTGCTGTAAAGTTGGCCATTTTAACATTGGGGTCAATAGAAATGTGCTCTATCATGGAGCCAGGACTAGTGGAATTCCGATGAATTGCAGTTTCAGTTACTTCCGTATTAGCTTCACGAAGGAGAGCGGGAGGTTGCCGCTTGGTTGCCCCATGAGTGTGTATGGGATTTGAAACTTGTCAGTGTGAGTAAAAAGCCACTAACAGTTCTGAATTAATTTTTTTTAAGAAATGAAACATTTCCACATCAATTATTACTTGTTAATTCTATATTATACAGTTCTATATTAAATTACAACGAAGAGTATTGGATACTAGTACTCACACAGTGACTACGTTTACATGGACATCAGTAATTGAATTATTTGCCTTAATCTGAATAAGACAGTAATATGATTAAGGTGTTTACATGAGTTGCTTTTTGAATGCTCCTTTCAGGATCCCGTTTTACACGTTATAAATAACACATAATTCGAATAACGTCATTGTGTCACCGCGCTATCCACTTTTCCTCTGGAGTTTCATGTAATTTTGGTGTTTCATTTTTATTTTTTCGACTTTAACTGCAGTTTGGCACTTTTACTTTTATACAGGAATATTTCATACATGCCCCCGTGACAAACGAGATATTGGATGCGATTAGGAACTGCTGGAAGAGTGTAGTTTTAATGGAATGCATGTGTCTGTGGTCCTTCACTGACTCGGTAGGTGCAGAGAATAGTGTCAAACAGCCGTGTGTGTGTATGGAATATCCTGTCACAAAATGCGGCGAAAATCCTACACGAAGGTAATCGTTTGATTAAGGTGTTTACATGTCTGTACTGCACTTCAATAATGCGACTAAAATCGGCATACTCCACATGTCTTAATCCGATTTCTGTTTAGTACGATTATGACCTTAATCGGATTAAACTAATCAAAAATTGCTGTTTACATTGTAGACTCTTAATCAGAGTATTGTCTTAATCTTATTAAAATCGGATAAATTGGTGTCCATGTAATCGTACTCAGTGAGCCTCTCTAGCACCTTTTCCAGAGACAACCTAGTTTTCTCATGTGGTTTCCTATCCAAGTACTGGCAAGGCTCAAGTTTATTTAGTTTCATTGTGCAATCAGGTATGAGTTGCAGAGCGTTAGCTGTTGGCAGCATTTTAAATAAATCTTATTAATTTCTCCTCATTCAACAAAGAAAATCAAGAATTAAATTTTAATCAAATCAAACTTTATCACTTTAATGCCTGTGCAATTGTGCCAGCTAAGAGCTGTGTCTATATTTCTGGCTTGAAGAGGGCTGCGTTGATACATGATTGCATTAGTGCCATGACCCGGATGCCAGTTACACTTACAGTAGTTAGTATAACAGTAGGCAGATAGTAAGAGCTGTGTAGGTAAACCTCATTCCTCTGGCCTCATGAAATTCTTCAAATCCCACTTGAAACAGGGTGAGTACAGCCGGAGGTTTACAACTGACTACTTCCATGAAGCACTGGGAATCATTTTATCGAATCAGACTCAAAAAAATCTCTAATTTAGGAACCCAAATACACAAACTTGCATGATACTGTCATTGCTTACAGAACCACATCACGTTTGAACCAGGATTAAGTTCTCTAGAGTTACTACAATTTAGGTGGTATTTCAAAAAATGGTACAGCTTCAGCATCTATTGGGGAAGGGGCAAACTGTGCCAATTGGCCAAACTTTGACTACGTTATTTGCCTTTGCAGAATTTCTCCAGAGTCAAAATGCAGGTGACAATGTCTTTGGCCTCACTGGTCGGCAAGTCTTCAGACATCCACGAAGAGTATCTACGCCGCTCTTTCAGAACTATCCTGGCATACGCTGAAGAGGACACTGAAATGCAGTCTACACAGCTGCCCTCACAGGTACAGCTTTGACTAAAAGCAGATCATAGTCCTGCTAACTATGATCTTGCTAATCTTCTCCTGATCTTGCTAATCAGCTCTTCAAACTCAATAGAAATTTACATACAAGTGTGCTGGGGTTGATTGGATCTGAATTCTCCAGGACTGTATCCAAAATCAACCTCTATACCCTTAAAAAATGCACTACTTGAGGAAGCCACATTTGTAGTGGCGTACAAAACCATAATGGACCCAATCAATCCCACAATGCAATGCAATAACAAGTGTATAACTTCACGTGCTGAATGAATTTCTGCATCTGTATGTTTCTAAATAAGTTATTTAATTGTTCTATTAACATTTGTATACATGGCAGAAATCAAATGCTTTGTTTCATTACAAATAGACAGGTCGCTGAGTATTTAATAACTATCACAGGGTCTGACCAAGAAGTTGAAAATCTAATTCGTCTGAGGGATTTATCAACCAGCAAAAAACAAACAAAACCGCATCCATTTCAGTGCACTCAGTGCTCAAAATCACCCGCCCGTTTTCATTTACATCTTTAAGTGGAATATATTGGTGGAATAATGTAGTCAATGAGTGATTTCATCCTAGGGCATTGCCCCTCCAGGAGCAGGATTGGACAGCCCTGGCCTCCTCAAATTTAGACTGGAGTGCTCAATCATGTTTCTGCTTCTGCAAAGGTCAGCTCCAAACCTAATTAAATACACCTAAACCAGATAAACAGATCTTCAGACTTACCTGAAACTTCCCCCTAAGTGTGTTGTAGAAAGTTGGAGCTGAACTTTATAGGATGTGGTGGATGTGATTTTTGCCAAGTAGGGTGTGGTCTTAGAATAACATCTAGGCTGATCCTGGAACATAATTCCTGCTCAAAAATGTAACCCATGTAACCCAAAAATGAAACCCATACCTAATCTATACCCTACACCTAACCTAAACTGTACACGTTTCCCAAATTCAGAGGGGATTAATAGATAACACTGACATATAAGTGCATAAACCTAACTGCAAGCCCAAATGTAACATAAAATGTAAAAATTTCATTGACTGATTGTAATAGTGCTCTAGGGTCAACATAGTTGTTAATCCATTAACACATCCTATTTGGTGAAATCACACTAACCCCAGGATGTTGCCTCCTTAGAAGCAGGATTTTAGACACCTGGCCTAAAGTTTTTAGACTAGGAGTGCCCAATCCTGTTTCTGGAGATCTGCCTTCTTTCAAAAGTTCAGCTCCAAACCAAATGAAACACACCTAAATCTTTTAAATAAGATCACAAGGATATTTACAGAGAGATATGTTGAATCGGGGTTGGAATTGAAGGTGCGTAGATCTCCAGAAAGAGCATTGAACACTCTTGGTGTAGACTTTTAGACATCCAGCCAATCTATTGTAATGAAATACCTCTATCTTAACAGGTAGATGAACTCCTGAGGAACCTAAACAGTATCCTCTCAGATACAGTCAAGATGAAGGAGTTTCAGAAAGATCCCGAGATGCTCATGGACCTCATGTATAGGTACACAGCTAAACTCAAGTCTGCATCTGCCTTTGGGATCCCAGGCCTGTGGTTTTCTTCTCTGCTTTCCATTTGACTGTGGTTTCTACTGTTTGTCTACTGTTTTTGGACTCACCATGGAAACCGAGTGGCACATTTGAGCCCCGCAGTGTGCCTCACATGTGCAATAACTTGAGTGAATATGCCAGTCCACACTGTTCTTTTGATATTAGGAACAAAATGTTATTTATTTGCTCAGAGCATTAACCTATGCTTTGCTTTGGCTCCAGGATCGCAAAGGGCTACCAGACTTCTCCAGACCTGCGTCTAACCTGGCTCCAAAACATGGCAGAGAAACACAACGGCAGAAAGTGCTTCACAGAGTCGGCCATGTGTCTGGTTCACGCCGCGGCCCTGGTGGCTGAATATCTCAGCATGCTGGAGGATCACAAATACTTGCCTGTGGGCAGCGTCACCTTTCAAGTGAGTTATTATCATGAGTAGGAAACGCTCGAATCTGCTCCCTTTCCGAAAAACAACAGTAGGCGTGAATTATGTCTCGGCTGCTCTTCGAACCCTCACACGCGGCTCAGTCTAAATGAAATCCATGTCCGACTGTGGTAAATAATTGTCTCCCCCCACCAGAACATCTCTCCTAATGTGCTGGAGGAGTCTGCAGTCTCAGACGACATATTGTCTCCAGACGAGGATGGGGTTTGCTCAGGACGCTACTTCACTGAAAATGGCCTAGTAGGGCTTCTGGAACAGGCTGCCGAGCTATTCAGCAATGTGAGTTATCTGTGGAGCAAGGTGCCAACAATCCTTTCCAAAAACCATCTTCTTTTATGCTATTCCATATTTATTTTCTTTATCACCATGCAGCTATTTGTGGGGATGATAATATCAGTTCATATAATATTATACTGTAATTGCTTATATTAGTTTAAATAATTTATATTAGTTTATGTTAGTTTAATTATATATTATATAATTTATTAATTATTAGAAATATTGCAGTTATTTAAAGTAATATAAATGATATAGATGTATGGATATAGATTTATTATATATGTAATAAAAATATTGTATATATTAGCTGCTTAAGCTAATTATGCGTGTATATATGTGATATATATTACATACATACACTCACCGGCCACTTTATTAGGTACACCTTACTAGTACCAACTTTTGTTAATCCTTCGTGACATAGATTCAACAAGGTACTGGAAATATTCCTCTGAGATTTTGCTCCATATTTTCATGATAGCATCACGCAGTTGCTGCAGATTTGTCGGCTGCACATCCATGATGGGAATGTCCCGTTCCACCACATCCCAAAGGTGTTCTATTGGATTCAGTTCTGGTGACTGTGGAGGCCATTTAAGTACAGTGAACTCAGTGTCATGTTCAGGAAATCAGTCTGAGATGTAGAGGTGTGACACTGGTCTCACGGTTCGGTTCGGTTACGATTATCATGCCATCTATTCGGTTCTATTCGATATCTCGGTGCATCATGGTGCATTGACGATTCTTTCCATACACAGTTTTATATTTTCTTCAGAGCACAGCAGTTCTTGTATTAAAATGTATAAATATATGTATATACTATTTGTAAAACAATTTTGTCTTTTAATACAAACAGATATATAAACTGTACCTTTAAACAACATGAGCATTTATAGCAAATAAACAAATACAAATATCCTGCTCGCTCTCTGCCTTGTCTACCAAGTTCTTTCTTACACCCCTTTGATTGGTCACGCGCTCAACAGAAAGGGCTGTGATTGGCTTTTACACGCTGATACTCTTCACAGATGCACTCATGGGCCACAGTGAGAGAGAGAGAGAGAGAGAGAGAGAGAGAGAAATGGAGATTACTTTCATTCTCTTAATCGTCGTGAAATAGGGGCTTCTGCTGTAAGTTTCAGTGAAACACTGTCCAGCAGTTAAGTAGTTGGAACATTGTAAATACTCACGCTCGCCTCCCTCGCTATAGTACGCTACGGCGACATAGCGCATATGAGATAAATAACGTCAGTACATGATAACCGGTTATGATGATTACTGAACCGATACCGAATTGTCCGCGTCTGCATCGCGGTCCATCGAAGAAACATTTATTTTGACACCACTACTGAGATGATTCGCACTTTATAACATGGCAAGTAGACTGTGGTGTTGACACAATGCTCAATTGGTACTAATGGGCCCAAAGTGTGCCAAGAAAATATGAAGCCTGAACCGTTGATACGATACCTTGGTTGTAACGAGTGGTTATTTGAGTTACTGTTGCCTTTTTATCAGCTGGAACCAGTCTGGCCATTCTCCTCAGACCTCTGGCATCAACAAGGCATTTGCGCCCACAGAACTGCCGCTTACTGGATATTTTCTCTTTTTCGGACCATTCTCTGTAAACCCTAGAGATGGTTGTGCGTGAAAATCCCAGTAGATCAGCAGTTTCTAAAATACTCAGACCAGCCTGTCTGGCACCAACAACCATGCCACGTTCAAAGTCACTTAAATCACCTTTCTTCCCCGTTTTGATGCTCGGTTTGAACTGTAGCAGATCCACTTAACCATGTCTACAAGCCTAAATGCATTGAGTTGCTGCCATGTGATTGGCTAATTAGAAATTTGCGTTGAGTAGTTGGATAGGTGTACCTAATAAAGTGGCCGGTGAGTGTATATACGAATGATTATTTTTAAATGCACCAATTTTAGATTTATTGTAATGTTATCAATCATTAAAATCTAAAGATGTCAATTTTTTATTTTATACTATTATTTTTAAGTATAATATTCATTTTTATATTTCTAAAATATGTAAAAATAAATTCATTCTAAATTGTATATGTATTCATGATAAATAGTATATATTTATGATATATGATTTATAAAATAATATATAAGCTACATAAATTTCATTACACATGTATTACATTGCATATATTGAATATTAAAAACATATAAACAACTACATACAAAGTATTGTTTTATTTTAAGATTTTAAGTGATGATATGATTAGTTAAATATAAATCATATTCATGATATTAAATATGTAATATTTAGTTATTTTTTTCTAAATGATAAGGATAAAATAAACTTTTTCTTTATCAAAATAATTAAAAAGTTTAATGATTACATATTATTAACTATTATATTAAATATATATTGGTGTTCATTGCTTCCATTGTTCACTTACAGGGCGGGTTGTTTGAGGCAGTTAATGAGGTGTATAAGGTAATCGTGCCTATACTGGAGGCCCACAGAGATTTCCGGAAACTCGCTTCCACACATGACAAGCTCCAAAGGGCTTTTGACAACATCATTCAGAAGGTAAAGCATACAAATGACATGTCCTCCTACATGAGTCTGCCAGGCAGGAAGCTGTCTAATGCTATTATGATATATACACATGTAGGCAGTTGGGTAGAAATAGGCGAGCTGACATGCTTGGACGTGCTATACATCTTATGAAATTATTTTAAACAACATTTTGATAAATAATACTTTAATAACACTTTCTGTACATTTAGTTTACTGGTTACAGTTTAAGCGAGTAACAGAAAATAACATTTGCTAATATTAAAATGAAATATAAAAGTACAGTGCTCAGTATATATAAGGCCTCACAAATCTATCTTTTAAATTCATATTTCAATAGGAAGCTATACAATATTATATTTGTGCATAGACTAGTCAGTACTGAAGCCCAATCTGGAGCTTATCTAACAAAATAACTTACAATAACGGTCCAAAAACTAGTACACCCAAATGTATACTTTATAGAAAAATAGGAGGAAAAATCAAGAGAAACAAAAATAATTGAAACATTTAGTTGATATTTTGTAGGTTGTATTTTTTTTTTCAATATTTAACTTAAGTTTAATTGTATTATCTTTCAATTTCTAAATATGTTTGGTGACTAAAATATTATTTTAATATATCTGTTTAATAAATCTGTTTTGTTTAAATGCACCAAAATACGTTGCTTATATTCACTGAGAAATGGATAAAAATATTCATTTTCACACTAGGGTGTACTCAATTATGCTATGCACTGTACATAATTTATTTAAATATATATGTATAAAATTATTAAATTATTAATATAAATATAAAAAAAACACACTGAATTAAATGTGAATTAAGTCCAAAGACTTACTCCAAGACCAAGACATACTCCAATATCCTTTTTTTTTTACAACACTGAAAAATATTTAGACAGACAAAAAGTCATTAAAACCAGTGGAAAATGTTCATTTGTATAAATTTGTACCTAAAATCATGCATCATTATGTGTCAGCCACCGTCTTTTAGCTAAATGTTTATTTTTACTTCTTCAGGGTCATAAGAGGATGTTTGGAACCTACTTCCGCGTGGGATTTTATGGCTCTAAATTTGGAGACCTGGATGAGCAAGAATTTATCTACAAAGAGCCAGGAATCACCCATTTACCGGAGATATCCCACCGGCTCGAGGTGAAATTACTCTGGAAACCTGTGAAGTTCTGAAATCCATTTGTGATGAAGATAAATTGTGAAGTTTGAAGTATTTCTTAACTTTTCAGTTAGATGTTTTGATCGTTTTAGAAGTCTAATGTGGTCTGACATTTTCACTCACGTTTTGTTTGACCAAGACTCCTTTTTGTCTTCTACTTTTGCAGAACTTCTACAGTCAGTGCTTTGGAGATGGTGTTTTGGAAATGATTAAAGATTCCACACCAGTAGACCGAAACAAGCTGAGTCCCAACAAGGTACTTCTCATCAAATGTCCTGCCAATGTAAACACGATTACAAACGAAAGCTTTCTTCAGTGTGACCCTCATTAGCCTTGAAAGTCTGTCAGCAGTCAAATCTCTGTTGCCTCGTTCAACTAATGTTACCTTCAGCGATTTATGTGTCCTTTAAGTGCCTGTGACAAAATGTGTTGATTTTTGTGTTTCACACCAGGCGTACATACAGATCACCTTTGTGGAGCCTTACTTTGACGACTATGAGATGAAAGACCGTCTCACCAACTTTGAGAAGAACTTCAATCTTCGCCGCTTCATGTACACCACGCCGTTCACAAAGAGTGGGCGGCCCAGAGGAGAACTCAACGAGCAATACAAGCGGAAAACCATCCTTACCACCATGCATGCCTTCCCCTACATCAAAACACGAATTAACGTCATTCAGAAGGAGGAGGTAATGACCATCTGGAGAAAATACCCCATTATTTGCTTCATCTGCAGGGGTAGTTTGAGAACTGCATCTAACCTGTATAAAAATCTGATATATGGCAATATATGCTAATTACATATATGATATACAAGTTCATGTTTGGATTTCACAATAATAATATACAGTTGAAGTCATAATTATTAGCCCCAATGTCCCCCTCCCAATTTCTGTTTAACAGAGAGATTTTTTCAACACATTTCAAAACATAATAGTTTTAATAACTCATTTCTAATAACTGATTTATTTTATCTTTGCCATGATGACAGTAAATAATATTTTACTAGATATTTTTCAAGACACTTCTATACAGCTTAAAGTGACATTTAAAGGCTTAACTAGGTTATTTAGGTTAACTAGGCAGGTTATGGTAATTAGGCAAGTTATTGTATAACGATGGTTTGTTCTGTAGACTATTGAAAAAATAAATAGCTTAAAGGGGCTAATAATTTTGACCTTAAAATGGGTTTTAAAAAATTAAAAACTGCTTGTATTCTAGCTGAAATAAAACAAATAGGCTTTCAAAATAAGACTTTATCCAGAAGAAAATATATTATCAGACATACTGTGAAATTTTTTTTGCTCTGTTAAACATAATTTGGGAAATATTTAAAAAGAAAAAAAAATCAAAGGGGGGCTAATAATTCTGACTTCAAATGTATATGTGTGTGTCATATATGCAACAAATATTTCTAAATATTGCAAAAATGTCAGTTTACATAAATATGTTTTTTCAACCGTTGGAATTACACATAATTAAGGGTGATTTTCATGCTAATTTTGCATTAAAACCAGCTCTGTAATCAACAGTAAATCTCCAGCAGCTGTTTTCAGATGGAGCAACTTTTGCTACACAGAGCCATAGTTCACTGACAAGCTATGCCAAAAATCACAGATGAATTAATCTGCACAATCCTGAATTCTAATAGAAATATTCTTACCACTTTCATACCACATTTAATAACATGTTTCACCTTATTAAAATAAAACTCACCCCATTACATCAGTAGTATGTCTGAAATAAATCATTCTGTGAGATTTTTTCATAGATTATGAGTCATGTTGAATCTATTGACCTTATTCTTCAATGCGGAAGTGCGCTCGTTTTGGCGATTGTTTTAGAACTTTCGATTCAGTCGCCTATGGGAGTAATGACTAGGAATAATAAACAACAGAAAACGGTCAAATTACTCGCTCTACAAACAAGTATTTGCATGATTATATGGACCAAATAGAATAATTTAATAAGAAAATATCAGTTTGCAACATCAAGCAGCAAGTTTTTAATGTCTAAAAATGAATGGAAGTGAATGAGACCGGAAGTCTCAAACCAAAATGATTCAAATGGTTGCGCCCACTCGTACGCAGAGAATAAGGTGAATAAAAGCAGATAAACCCTCTGCTTTGTTTGATTTCCCATGTCTCTCCCATTCTTTGTGCATATTTGCAGTTTCTACATGAGAGCGCCCTCTGGCTTTCAGAGGTGATTTACTACTGATTACAGAACCATGTTTCTCTTACAAGATGTGCATGAGAATCATAGTTTTTGCCAATTGTGATTTCATTTCATTTTAAGTAAGTCTGCGGGCGCGATTCTGAAATTCTCATAAATCTTTTAAATAAGTACAACCCTGTGTTAACACACTGCCAACGAAACATTCATAGATAAAAACAAAACAAAACTGGGTTATGTTTTCTGCATTTTAGCATTTAACAAGAATTTTAAAAGTTTGAAAGTTTTGGAAATTCTGTCTGTCCATGACTGTACTTCAGACAAACTGACAAGTCTCTGTTCAGGACCAGTTGATTCATGGAAATCTTTAATTTTTTAACTTCTATTAAAATTTCTGTGGCTAAATTGTGTTCTTATTACGGTTAAATATAGAACTTTTTGTTTTAATGATAACCCATGGACAAAAGGTCAACCAGGCAGTTTCGATGCCAGTTAAAGGGTTAATATGTGACTCCAGAATCGCAAGCAAAGCATTAAAATGAGCAACTGACATCCCAGAAGTAAACTTTTAGTCACTCAGGATGATTCACAGCTTCTTGATAAGCACGTGGACTTGCTTTCCTCTTTACACAGTCTCAGGATTGAATGAATGTAAAGGGATAGCTCACCCAAAATGAAACTTTGCTCACTATTTAGTCTCCTCAAGTGGCTCCAAAAACATTATGAGTTTCTTTCTTTTGTTAAATAAAAAAGAAGATATTTTATAGAAAGCTGAAACCCGTAACCATTGACTTCCTTAAAAAAAAAACAAGTACTATGGAAGTCAATGGTTACCGATTTACAGCTTTCTTCAAAATATCTTTTTTGTGTGTTCAAAAGAATAAAGGTTTAATAAAACAATGATGATAGCCAAATTTTTGGCTGTACTGTCTCTTTAACATTTGCTTTTTTTCCTTTTAATAACAATTAGAGTACACAAAGTACTCAATTTTTGTGAGATTAATTAATTTATTTATTTGCCCGCAAAATGGTTTATGGTTTCTGTGCATGATTCATTTTTTAGGATGATGAATACAAAAATGAATTTTCTCTCTTGACATGTTTTCAGTTTGACCTCACACCCATTGAGGTGGCCATTGAGGACATGCAGAAGAAGACCCGAGAGCTGGCTGAAGCCACACACAGGGAGAAACCGGATGCTGTGATGCTTCAGATGGTTCTGCAGGGATCCGTCACAGCCACTGTCAATCAGGTCTGAAACGATTATATACACGACTGCTCAGACTCTTTTTACACATGATGCAAAATTCAGCATTAGTTAATTATTTTGTCAAATAAAAAAATTAATAGACACGAGGATACATTAAATTGATTAAAAATTATTTTAAAAATTAGTTCAAATTAATTAAATGCACATTCTACAATTATTTTATATTCTAAATCATGATGGTGTTTGCACTTTGGATCACTATAATAGATATTTTCATAGTTTTTTTTTTTACTATCAGAATTTTCTAACAGAGTTTGTTTTGAAAAACACAAATTAATAATAGCGATAAATGTAAATTGTGAAATTACTGAACATTATGTTATATTGTTGTGATGACAGAAGTCACTTGATTTTAATTTTTAGTTTTGTTTTTAGTTTACACATTCTATTCCTCGAAGAATACTAAAAATATATCACACAGTTTCTACAAAAAAACCCCTGCAAATTCTGAAGGATCATAAGACACTGATGATTGGAGTAATGGGTGCTGAAATTTAGCTTTGCATCACATAAGTAAATATATATATATGTATTTACTTATGTGATGCAAAGCTGAATTTCAGCACCCATTACTCCAATCATCAGTGTCTTATGATCCTTCAGAATTTGCAGGGTTTTTTTATATATATATATTATACATACAGTATATATACAGTATATATATAACATATTTAAATAGAATAGAGCTGTTGTAAATTATGAAAAAAAAACAATCTTTATAAAACAAATTAAATAAAATCTAAAATAAATAAAATATATAAATGTTATAAAAACAAAATAATATATATATATATGATTTTATTTAATTTGTTCATTTAATTTAATTATTTATTTATTTGACATGGACATCACAATTACACTGGAAAACCAAATGCATTTGTTAGAGTGTTTTAGCAGACTTGCTAATTCTCAACACCTGTACTCGGGAGGCTTGACAAAATGAAAATAAAATAGATACATATACACAACATTATAATTCTTTACAAAAATTACTGTAAGGCAAAAGCAAAGGCGGCATGATCAAACAAACTAATAGTAGACTATTTGTGCAAACTCTGCTGTTTTGTTTTTAACCACTTTTTAAGAACATTACTAAAAATATTTATATTACTTTCTAATTTTAGGCAAATGGGTAAATCATTTCACAATTTGGCTCCCTTAACAGAGAAAACAGATTGACCAAAAAAGGTCTTACACTTTGGCACTAGACAGTCCCCATTAGCAGTTGCTGGTGTGACTCTGTGAGAGGTTTGATGCCTACTGATTAGATCTGAAAACATCATTGGAACATGATTATTTAAACATTTAATTACATTTAATTTAATTTAATAAAACTATCAAAATTAAAAAGGTTATGTTTACATAAAACATCACAATGATGCCATCACATAGGCTTTAAGTCCATAATTTTGACTGCTTGTTTATATATCGAGTCAATAGGCTTCAATGTAGTTAGAGGCTTGTAACCATGATGTAATGCAATATGTTAAGTGAGAGAATATCAATTTGTTATATTAATATTATTGTTTTTTATTGTTGTTATATTTAATTTATTATTATTATTATTATTATTATTATTATTATTATTATTATTATTATTTAGCAAAATAAGAAAAATAAATAAATAAATAAATAAATAATATTATTAATATTATTGTTTTTTATTGTTGTTATTATTATTATTATTTTATTATTATTATTATTAAACAATAAATAAATAAATAAATAAATAAATAAATAAATAAATAAATAAATAAATAAATAAATAAATAAAAAAATACTAGAAAAATGGTTGTGATCATTTTAAATAGCTATCAATGGGGAAAGATGCTTTGCCAGAATTCAGAATATGTACTTTCCACATTTGCCAGCAGGGGCTAATAGATCCCTTCTAACCAACCATACCTTAATCCCCTGACATAAACACAGCCTCAGTCACTTTTCCAGCCAGCCAGTCTCCTTCCATCCCTTTTCTACTACAGATCTCCGCTGTGGTTTTCAAATACTTTAGGTAATGTAAGGACACCACATAAAAGTGAAACGTTCATTTTAAGGTTGTAGGGATTCACAGTGATTCTCCCAACGTCTCTACACTTATAATGATGCCTGAAGCTCCAGAGTGACAGTTTACACCACTAATCAAGTTAAAAACGTATCCAAATCCCGTGGATAGGGCTGCGGTTTTGTGATAAATGCCCTTTGGAGAAACAACATACAAAGAGCACAGCAATGCCTCTGCTCCTGGCTCCACGGTGACATCACTCACACAAAGACTTATTCATGATCTTTCCCTTATGTGTTGACTTTACCTTGTGGCCTCCAATGGATGAAGCATTCATTTTCTCCACTAATGCTGTGGGGGGAGAAAGGGTGGGGGCTTTTCTTTCCTTTTCTCACTCGGTGTGTCTCCGCAGGGTCCATTGGAGGTGGCCCAGGTCTTCTTGAATGAAATCCCAGCAGACCCAAAGCTCTTCCGTCATCACAACAAACTGCGCTTGTGTTTCAAAGAGTTCATACTGCGGTGAGTAGCTGCTTCCAATGGAAAAGAGATACAAACGCAAAGTTTTTCAGTGACGTTCGACCAAATGAAGCTGGTTTTCTATTGTCGGATCAAAGGAAATATGGAAGCGCCTTTATTTAATACTGATTGGTTTGTTTATAGTTCTTTATTTGAAAGTTCGCTGAAATATGTGGACGTAAGACACCCGAGGGGGCTTTTTCCGCAAGTGGAGAAACTCCACTATAATGCCACCCAGCTGCTTTTGTTTTGCATAATCATCACAATGTTTAAAGCAAGACTCGCAACAAATTAAGATTTCGAATGCAGGGATTTTACGCAGGATGTATACAAGTTGGAGGTTTTATATATTGCTTTTTTTTTGATTGCTGCCAGAGTTGCAGACAAATATTTACCGTCATTTAAAATATGTTTATTTTTCCCCATAATCCATCCAAGCTGGCACAATCCTTCTTCAGCCAAGTTAGCGTTATTTGTGCCAAGATGTTAATTCTCCTGCTAGACTGTTTAAAACATATTTAGAAGATTTGAAGCCATTTAAAATGTATTTAAAAAAGCGGTTTTGTCCCTCGGTGTCCCACGTTCACAAAGCAGCAGGATCATTAAAGGGGCAGATCACTCAAAACTGAATATTCTGTCATCATTTACTCTCCCTTTACTTGACCCAAACCTTTATGAGTTCTGTTTAACACAAAAGAAGATATTTTGAAGAAAGCTGTAAACCTGAAACCATTGACTACTATAGTTTTTGTTATTCTTACTATGGAAGTCAATGGTTACAGGTTTTCAGCTTTCATTCATTCATTCATTTTCTTTTCGGCTTAGTCACTTTATTAATCAGGGGTCGCCAAAGTGGAATGAACCGACAACTTATGCAGCATATGTTTTCCGCAGTGGATGCCCTTCTAGCTGCAACCCATCACTGGGAAACACCCATACACTATCATTCACACTCATACACTACGGACAATTTAGCTTACCCAATTCATCTGTACCGCATGTCTTTGGACTGTGGGGGAAACCGGAGCACCCGGAGGAAACCCACACGAATACTTGGAGAACATGCAAACTCCACACAGAAATGCCAACTGACCCAGCCATGGTTCAAACCAGCGACCTTCTTGTTGTGAAGCGACATCGCTACCCACTGCGCCACCGCACGGCTCGTTTTAAGTTATGTAAAGTAAATAATGAGTAGATTTTTATTTTTGGGTGAACTATCCCTTTAACACGGTTTTGCTCACACACATTTGGTTATTCACAGGACTGAAATAACAACTCTAGTTTACGCTCTAAAACCAAACTTACATTTTTTTAGGACTCCCAACCATACAGTATTTCTGGGGAAAAGCCCATTGTTAACAACCTATGTTCACAAATAACATATTTACTAATATAGTTCAACGGATCTCTACTTGAACTTAACAAACATACAGAAACAGCCTCACAAACCTGCATGAGCAAACTCATTCACAATCTTACACTACGGACAATTTAGCCTACCCAATTTACCTATACCGCATGTCGTTGGACTGTGGGTGAAACCGGAGCACCCGGAGGAAACCCACACGAACACGGGGACAACATGTAAACTCCACACAGAAATGCCAACTGACCTAGCCGAGGCTCGAACCAGCGACCTTCTTGCTGTGAGGCGACAGCACTACCTACTGCACCACCCCGTTGCCAGGTTTATAATTACTTGAGTAAATAATTAATACAATTAAAATTTTTGGGTTGGTGAACTACAGTATCTCTTTAACACAGTTTTGCTCACACACATTTGGTTATTCAACCAATCTCTACTTGAACTTAACAAACATACGCAAACAGCCTCACAAACTTGTGTGAGTCGTGTCATCTGCAGGTTTACAGTTACCGACCACCAGTTTTGCATTAAGATTAAAAGCTTTTATTGGTTAATTAAGACTTAATGCATGAAATCACACATTTGTGTTATGTCAGATGTGATATAAATCTATGCAGTTTTTAATGGCGCCATCTTTCATATTTACTTTTTTACTGTTGCTATAGTTACAAGTGATCGTCACAAATAGAATATGGATTTGACTGCTCTGGAGTGCATTATTTCCCATGCACTTTTTTATGGAGCTTAAAATATACCGAAACAATCAGAATTTGAATTGTGTTTTGAATGTCATCATCTTGAAAACTTAAAACTGTATTTTTACAAACATTTGCAGTCTATGAATTCAGAAACAAATTAAAATGTAATTGAAAATACGTCTATAAAAATCTGGCTTAAAAAAATTTTGTTTTCTTAAAATTCAGATGTTTAATAATCAAGTAAAAAAATTCAGATTAAGAAATTCAAAAAAAAATTGTTAACAATTTTTTTATTATTTAAGTTTTTTTTTTGTTTAATATAGAATGGATACAGCATATGACTATATCGTGAAACAACCCAGAATCCCCACCCCCCACCTAGGTAGACTTGTTCTATAATAACAAAAGTTAAAAGATTGCTGTATAAAAACAAAAATAATGTTAAACCAAATATAGAGTAGAAGTTAAGAAAGTACAAATAAATAACTATTACATCATGAGATACATAAAGTACATATAAACAGAAAAGCTGTACATTAGAACAAAGAAACAAAATATTTACAATATCAAAAGCTATAATCCAGGATTTAACAGTTTTTGACTGAGCTCCATGTATGCGCGCTGTTGAAAGTTCCATACAAATAATGTCCAGCAAAGATACCCTACATTAAATTCAAAACGATTTTTAATGGCATATAATACTTAGTTTAAATTACAATTGTTAATAATTCAAATGAACACAATTCAAATTCAGATTGTTTTGGCATATTTTAAGCTCCATATTTTTCAGCAATTCTGGTTTCTGAAAATGTTTTCACTAAGGTGAATCACAGCATAGGAAATTTTGATTTGAAATAAGTAAATAAAAAATCCAAACAAAAGACAAATGTACAGAAGATTTATTAATCTTTTATAAATTATAAACCGATTAATTCAAATATG
The DNA here is from genome assembly GCA_903798195.1 of Danio kyathit. Lineage (NCBI taxonomy): Eukaryota > Metazoa > Chordata > Actinopteri > Cypriniformes > Danionidae > Danio > Danio kyathit. The sequence continues at coordinate 38,407,137 of LR812526.1, read as the reverse complement.
GGCGTCACGGTGGTGCAGTGGGTAGCACGATTGCCTCACAGCAAGAAGGTCGCTGGTTCAAGCCCCGGCTGGGTCAGTTGACATTTCTGTGTGGAGTTTGCATATTCTCCCCATGTTGGTGTGGGTTTCCTCCTGGTGCTCCGGTTTTCCAAAGACAAGTCCAAAGACATGCGGTATAGGTGAATTGAATAAGCTAAATTGGCCATAGTGTGTGTGAATGCAAGAGTGTATGGGTGTTTCCCAGCCTTGGGTTGCAGCTGGAAGGGCATCCACTGTGTAAAACATATGCTAGATAAGTTGTCGGTTCATTCCGCTGTGGTGACACCTGATGAATAAAGGGACTAAGCCGAAAAGAAAATGAATGAATGAATGATTCAAAATTTTAAATGTTGGAGAAATATAAAAGTATTATTTAAAGTGGTTGGGTACTGTATATCTATAGCAACATAAATGTATATTTCAGATTTATAAAAAAAGTGCAAGTATTTACACAAATAATAAATTATTTTGAAAGCATCAATTACATAATTTGTGGCGCTTGATGGGAGTGAGTAGAGTTAAAGACAAATTTAACCTGTTTTGTTGACTGTAGATCTCTCAATGGCGTACTTCTCCTATATAGCGCAGGATAACTATGTTTATATGAAATAATTTTAATAAATCAACTAGTAATTAATAGCTTTTAACAGTTATTAGTAACTAATAAAGTTATGGTAACTAATAACATTAACTTTTTCTGATTTTGATTGTAATGCAATATTGTGTACCTTTTGTAAAGCCGCTTTGAAACAATATTTATTATGAAAAGAGCTATCATTATATATAACATTTTGTACAAGATATGTGTAATGTAGTTTTTCTGATCAAATCCCAAACCTTAACAGCTGCCTGGGTTTCCATTCTAATGTGAAGTAAATATTATCAGGTTTTGCAAAAAACAAACAAAAAAACCAAATGCAAATTAGGTGCATTTCCATCAACACTGTAAAAAAAAGTTGCCTCAACTTAAAATTTTAAGGCAACAAACTTCAGGATTCTTCTGAGTTTACTCAAATCGAGTCAAGTGCAGTAATTGGGTTGAAAGTTAAGTAAACTCAAAAATGTCCTAAAGTTTGTTGCCTTAAAATTTTAAGTTGAGTCAACTTTTTTTTACAGTCAAGTTGTTTGACTGTTTGACATCAAGTAACTGGCCGTTACCAACAGTAAACAAGGCAAGCATAGTGGAGTTACATGGGTGTAAATTTTGTTATGTCAACATTATTCGGCAAATGGGTTTCCGTCTCCCATAGTTCATGTTAAGCACCTCAAACGAGTGCAAACTCTCAGTATATATATATTAGAGATGCGCGGATCAGCTCAAATGTCACCCGAATCCGCTCCTTCATTCGAATCATCCACTCGCCACTCGCCCGCACATATTATTTCATCTGATATATATATCCGCACCAGACCCGCACCCGATTGCCACTTTAATAATTCTAATTCTTTGTTTCAAGCATGATGATAGGTGTAACTTTCTCCACAATGTCCGGCGGCAGAGTAACAGCTCGTTAATTCATGCTCGAGCAAATGATGAGACGGACAAAAGTGCTCGATGCATGCCCATCTTTTACTTATTTCAGTGTTTTCAGGTTCACAGTGCAAAACAGCTCCCGGGTGAAATTACTGAAGTAAACATAAAACAAAACCGGATAAAACTTTCTCCCTCTAATTCACCGCATGCACAGCACACAGCGAGAGCTCACATCACACAGCATGCGTGTCGAACTACACTACCCACAATGCCCCTCGCTATGAACTACAACTCCCGTAAAAGCAGTGCTAAAAGCGGCCACACTATTTCCTCTCTCCTGCAACTTAGGTCACAGTGGATTGTTCGTTATTAACAGCAGATTCAGCTTTTACATATACAGGAAAAAGAGAACAAAAACGGCGTCCCTTCAGCCTAAACAGCAGCTATGTTGTGTGTACTTGGCCCTTTTCTTAACACTGTGCAAAAACAGAATAGCATCTACTGTGCCTGGATTCGGGCGATTCCGCCTCGCCTCCAAAACACGGCTGGCTGCACTAAATGAGCGTTCGCGCGAACCGCTTGTTGCAGGAATGCACAAGCTTCTCCTTGCAAGGCGCTGCAGTCGTGTAAATAAGCGATCTTGTTTCTCCCAGAACGATAGCAGATTTCCATGTAATGACTCCTCTAACTGAAGTTAGCACAGTACTCTTGCACTTCATCAATTATTTTGGGCGTCTCTCATCGTCAATTCTGCCAAGTCCACTCTCTGCTTTTTTGCTGGTCAACTGCTATGACCCGCTACATCCACCCGCGACCCACCCGCAAATAATCATAATGTATTTTTTTATTACCCGACCTGCCCGACCCGCGGATTATCTGAGCGCCCGCGGATTAAACCGCCATCCGCGCATCACTAATATATATATAAAAATTATATATAATTTTTTATATTTATTCAAAATATGATGTTTCTACCACTGTTTTCTCATGCGCTACTTCAAATTGTGAGTTAACACAGGGTGGTGAAAACCTGCTAGTGTGGGCATAGTCTTTCTGACCTTTTGCCTTTCAGCAAACATTTTTGAGAATAAAACCAATTGAGTCTCCTTATGCAACTCTTTTGGCTATTTCTGTCCAAATGCAGCTAATTGCGCTAATTATTCCTGACCTGGTGCTCTGCTCGTCTTCTTGTGTCGCTAATGCTGTTGTGATTGCACACCTGCAGGTGTGGAGAGGCCATCGAGAAGAACAAGCAACTCATCACTCCCGATCAGAAGGAGTACCAGCAGGAGATGAAGAAAAACTACAATAAACTGCGAGAGAACCTGAGGCCAATGCTGGAGAGAAAGATCCCAGAGCTCTACAAGCCCATCATCAAACCTCGCATCGAGAACAGGTAAATCCACTAGTGCTACACTTGATCTTTGACTCCGCAATCAGCAAATCTCTCGAGTGTTCAGGAGTATTTCCATAATTGCTGCTAGAGAAATAGCTCACCCAAATACTAAGGATTCTCTCATTACGGCAGATTTGTGGTGATGTTTTGGAGTTTGTTATATGGAAAAGGTTTATGCAAACATTGATTAAAACACTTTTTGTATTCCTCAGAAAATATACATAAAATGAAATGGATTGAGAAAAGATACAAATAAATAATAGCTATTTGTCATTTTTTGGGAGAGGTATATCTGTAAGTGTTGCTTTTTGAGGGAGTACATGCTGGTTATGTACCACAATAAAAATTCTGGGCTGAAACTGACAATTCTGTCTGCGCTTGGCTAAAATCTGAAAGCAAAACTGCTTTGTAGTAGTTATTTATTATTTTTAAAAAATACTTATACATATAATGCAAGACTTTAAAAAAAAAAAAAAAACTCAATATCGGATGGCACTCGCGAAAGAAGTTTGAGATCTCAAAAAGCATACACAGCGGCCTCTGGCGGATTTGTGAAAACAAAAACTACAAAAAACGTAGCTCATGGGACGTATTTTGCTCTCTCCAGAAATATATAACCTGGGTTGATTATTTGAGTGTACATTGCTATGTGATTCATGCATAGATAAGTATAGTATGTGTGTGTGAATATTAAATGAAATGTATTTATGTACACATAAATTGTACATTGTGTGTACACGAAAACCAAAACTGCTATTTTCAACCATTATTGGCTGAAAATTTGGTGCATCCCTAGTTTATTTAGCAATAAAATACACATTTCAGTCCAGTTTAAAAGACCTACTTTTTGCCTGCATTAAATAACATTTTATTTCAGCATTGACATTCTGCATTGTGATAATAATCACATCTCAGGACAGCACAGTTTGCAATGCATATGAGTTCTGTAGATTTTAACTTTGTAGAATTCTGTAGAGATTAACAGTAATAGAATGAAAGTTTGTCATTTGCATGTAGTTTAAGGCATATTACTGTATTTAAACTCAAAACAAGTGAGTTTAGTCATTCAGGCGCAAGAAATAATAATGTTTGTACTTTAACAATTATTTATTGTATTTATTTTATAAAGTGAAGACATTGTGATTTATGTGTTATTGCAGTTGTGCAGTGTTATTTTACATTTGATTAATCATTTGCATAGTCATTTGTATATATGCTTGTAATTTGTTTATTATATTTTGTGCAGATGCACCCCCCTACAAAATAACCCCAGTTATTTTACTATAATGTTAATAAAGCCACAATTTATCACAATATATATTGCAGAAAAAAAAGTAAATATCATAATGTTTATTTTTCCAGAATCGAACAGATGTATTATAACCATCTTAACAGAAAATAAAGGTTATTCTCTAATGATTCAAATAAGATTGGTAAAAAATGTAATTTTGGGTGTAATAATCTTCCATATTTATTCAGCATAACACACTTATTCTTACTTGTATTTATTAATATATATATAATTGAACATGTAACAGTAACATACTGTAGTATAAAGTTTTAATATTAATTTGTATTTTGGGGCTATATACAGTTGAAGTCAGAATTATTAGCCCTCTGAATTATTAACCCCCCTGTTTATTTTTTCCCCCAATTTCTGTTTAATGGAGAGATTTTTTCAACACATTTCTAAACATAATAGTTTTAATAACTCATTTCTAATAACTGATTTATTTTATCTTTGCCATGATGACAGTAAATAATATTTGACTAGATATTTTTCAAGACACTTCTACACAGCTTAAAGTGACATTTAAAGGCTTAACTAGGTTAATTATGTTAACTAGGCAGGTTAGGGTAATTAGGCAAGTTATTATATAATGATGGTTTGTTCTGTATACTATTGAAAAAAATATAGCTTAAAGAGGCTAATAATTTTGTCCTTAAAATGTTTTTAAAAAAATTGAAAACTGCTTTTATTCTAGCCGAAATAAAACAAATAAGACTTTCTCCTGAAGAAAAAATATTTTCAGACATACTGTAAAAATTTCTTTGCTCTGTTAAACATAATTTGGGGAATATTAAAAAAAAGAAAGAAAAATTCAAAGGGAGGCTAATAACTCTGACTTCAACTGTATATATTGTGATCCTTAAAGGATTCTGAAAGTATTTTAATATGTCGTCAAACTATTCTTATTGTAAATCTTCAGTATATTGAAGATTTTTTTAGCGTATGCAGTAAACTATTCTTACACTGAATAATATTTTAACAGTTATCTTCTTTGAATTGTGCTAAAAATGTATGGTAGTCATCATTATATGCAATAAATCTACACTACCTGACAAAAGTCTTGTCGTCGATCCCAATTGTTAGAGCAACAAATAATAACTTGACTTCTAATTGATTGTTTGTAAAAGTGGCAAAAGGTAGATTTTTCTGATGAATCATCTGTTGAACTGCATCCCAATCATCACAAATACTGCAGAAGATTCATTGGAACCTACATGGGCCCAAGATTTTCACAGAAATCAGTCAAGTTTGGTGAAGGAAAAATCATGGTTCAAAAATCAAAGTTCCTGAAAGCAAAGAAGGTCGAGGTGCTTTAGGATTGGCCAGCCCAGTCACCAGATATAAACATTATTAAGCATGTCATGGGTAAGATGAAGCAGGAGGCATTGAAAATTAATCCAAAGTATCATGATGAACTCTGGGAGTCCTGCAAGAACACTTACTTTGCTTAAAATGAGCGTAATCGAGAGGCCTTTGCCTTTCATATAAGCCACTTCTGATACCACATGATCAACTAGAAGTCAAGTTATTATTTGTTGTTCCAAAAGCTTGGATACACAGCAAGACTTTTGTCAGGCAGTGTAAATTATCTATACATTGTGATGGATTTCTTTTAGTGGGACATTACTGTCTGCTATTGTATACTTCAATATTTAAAAGACACTCTCAGTGCCTCACAATGCCAGACACTCACTGTGTGAATTTCCCCATTGTGAGCGCTCATACTGCACAGCGCAGCTTATTTTGTGTGTGGCTGTTTTCTTTCTAACATTGCAGTTAAGCTTAAGCTCTTGTTCCCTCTTGTGTTTGTAACAGAGATTCCTTCAAACGGCACAGCCTCCGTCGAACACAAGATGAGCATTCATGATGTCAAGAGAACGTCTCCAGAGGATATCAAGGGAAGGATGTTGCAGTGTGCCAGGAAACAAGAGCTCCGTCAGCTGATAATTAGATGACTCCAGCAGAGTTTCATGCACAGTGTCCTGGAAACATCATAGACTGTTGTATTCTGTATACTGTATATATGGAATAGATTTATAGTTTTATTTTTGTTGATTATTTGTTTTTATGAACAAAAACCTCAGCCAGTCACTTTTTTATGGTTATGGTTCGAATTCTGTTACAACATATTGATTTTTTTAAGCTAAATATAGTAGTAAAAAAAATAATGTTTAATTTTGTCAAGATGGAAATCTAAAGCCATTTAACTTGTGAAACACGCACGCACACACACACACAGACACACAGGACTGTTTGGAGACATTGATATAAAAAGATCTTAATTTGTATGTTTACATACAACTAACATAGCATAAATCATGACAACTCTCTTCTTTTTTAATTCAATGTATATTGTAATTGCAGAGATTTATGAGATACAGTTTTGTATATATAGTTCTATTTTATTTATAGAGGATAAAGAGCTCTCGGCAAATGTGACCAGTGAATAACAAGTAAATCAGGTTTACAGAAAAAGGAGAACAGCAACAGTTGAAAGTTCAGAGGATGAGCACATTTAATGTTTACTTTTTCCTTCTGTTTCTAAGTTTTTGTAGGAATAACAACTGGGCACAATTCATTTCAGAATGATTTCAGTTTGTTGATAAATATGTCAGTAGACGGTTAATAAACCATTCTTTTTAGAGAGTTTCAATGTACGGCACAAGCTCTGTTGTTTTAGCCTTTTCCAGTCTTTCTGTTACAAATGTTACTGCTCTGAAAACTGAGAACTGTATATGTTGTTTTGTTGTATGTATGTTGTCATTACAGATTAATTTTGGTTTATGTCTCTCTGGAAGCACAAAATTAATATTTTCTCAATGAAAAGTTAATGCACTTCCTAATAAAATCTATATGATTGCAGATTTTATGGCCTTTTTTATTATTTCGATAATAGTTTATTAGTCTGTTCTTGAATTATGAACTGATATGTATTTGCGTTGTTCCTTATGCCCTGTATGCAGTCAGGTAGGAGGTAAATGCCCATGATATACAGCTTAGCTTTCTGTCGTTGCGTGATGACGTAGATTCCATGAGACGGCGTCGGAGCGGCTTTTCAAGCGTTGTAGAGCTGTCACAGGGAGAAACAGGTTCGTGAAACAACTCGATATCTGTAACGTTAAATACTATTTGCCATTATATTGCTGTTGCAGTTTACTCATTATATTGACAGTTGCCTGTTTCTGTGAGCAAATTGGAAGATTTAGAAAAGGACTGGAGGAATTTCACTTTAAACAACCGGGGTAGCTTTATAAAAGCGATTGTTGAGAAGTTTTCAACTCCTGTTTGACTTCAGGCGTCGAAATCAAATCCCACACGCTTTAAATGTGCACAACTTTATTTGAATCATGTTTACAGTTGTTCAAAAATCGTCAACTATGATCATTTTTGGATGCTTTCGTTATCTACACACTAGTAAGTAGGGCTGTGCGATTTGAGGGAAATATCTAATTGCGATTTTTTTTGACAGATATTTCGATTTGATTTGCGATTTAATTTTGTATTCAAGCTTCAGCTCAATAATCTGTATTTTAGCTTCTTACTGCTAAAATGCAGTGAGTGCCAATTAAAAAAGAAAGAACTTATAAGATATAAACTCATATATATATTAGCAAACAACTCTGAAATGGTGCTTTGCTGTTACTTGATATTAGATATTGATATTGATATCTATCTATCTATCTATCTATCTATCTATCTATCTATCTATCTATCTATCTATCTATCTATCTATCTATCTATCTATCTATCTATCTATCTATATACAGGGAGTGCAGAATTATTAGGTAAGTTGTATTTTTGAGGATTAATTTTATTATTGAACAACAACCATGATCTCAATGAACCCAAAAAACTCATTAATATCAAAGCTGAATATTTTTGGAAGTAGTTTTTAGTTTGTTTTTAGTTTTAGCTATTTTAGGAGGATATCTGTGTGTGCAGGTGACTATTACTGTGCATAATTATTAGGCAACTTAACAAAAAACAAATATATACTCATTTCAATTATTTATTTTCACTAGTGAAACCAATATAACATCTCAACATTCACAAATATACATTACTGACATTCAAAAACAAAACAAAAACAAATCAGTGACCAATATAGCCACCTTTCTTTGCAAGGACACTCAAAAGCCTGCCATCCATGGATTCTGTCAGTGTTTTGATCTGTTCACCATCAACATTGTGTGCAGCAGCAACCACAGCCTCCCAGACACTGTTCAGAGAGGTGTACTGTTTTCTCTCCTTGTAAATCTCACATTTGATGATGGACCACAGGTTCTCTATGGGGTTCAGATCAGGTGAACAAGGACGCCATGTCATTAGTTTTTCTTCTTTTAGACCCTTTCTTGCCAGCCACGCTGTGGAGTACTTGGACGCGTGTGATGGAGCATTGTCCTGCATGAAAATCATGTTTTTCTTGAAGGATGCAGACTTCCTCCTGTACCACTGCTTGAAGGTGTCTTCCAGAAACTGGCAGTAGGGCTGGGAGTTGAGCTTCACTCCATCCTCAACCTGAAAACGCCCCACAAGCTCATCTTTGATGATACCAGCCCAAACCAGTACTCCACCTCCACCTTGCTGGCGTTTGAGTCGGACTGGAGCTCTCTGCCCTTTACCGATCCAGCCACGGGCCCATCAAGACTCACTCTCATTTCATCAGTCCATAAAACCTTAGAAAAATCTTGAGATAATTCTTGGCCCTGTCTTGACGCTTCAGCTTGTGTGTCTTGTTCAGTGGTGGTCGTTTTTCAGCCTTTCTTACCTTGGCCATGTCTCTGAGTATTGCACACCTTGTGCTTTTGGGCACTCCAGTGATGTTGCAGCTCTGAAATATGGCAAAACTGGTGACAAGTGGCATCTTGGCAGCTGAATGCTTGACTTTTCCCAGTTCATGGGCAGTTATTTTGCGCCTTGGTTTTTGGTTTGGTTTTTCCACACGCTTCTTGCGACCCTGTTGACTATTTTGAATAAAACGCAAGATATCTCACTATTTTTGACTTTTCGGAGCCTGTCAAGTCCTTCTTTTGACCCATTTTGCCAAAGGAAAGGAAGTTGCCTAATAATTATGCACACCTGATATAGGGTGTTGATGTCATTAGACCACACTCCTTCTCATTACAGAGCTGCACATCACCTAATATGCTTAATTGGTAGTAGGCTTTCTAATTCTATCTAGTAAGTTATTGTATAACGATGGTTTGTTCTGTAGACTATCGGAAAAAAAATAGCTTAAAGGAGCTAATAATTTTGACCTTAAAATTGTTCTTAAAAAATTAAAAACTGCTTTTATTCTAGCCGAAATAAAACAAATAAGTATTTTTCAGAAAGAAAAAAATATTATCAGACATACTGTGAAAATTTCTTTGTTCTGTTAAATATCATTTAGGAAATATTTAAAAAAGAAAAAAAAAATCAAAGGGGGGCTAATAATTCTGACTTCAACTGTATGTCCACATATATGTCAGAAACGTATATGTCCCCCACATGTAAAACACATATATGTCCAATATATGTCAGAAACATATGTCCACATATATGCCAGAAACATATATGTCCCCTACATGTAAAGCACATATATGTCCCATATACTGTATGCTAGAAACATATTTGTCTACATATATGGCAGAAACATATATGTCCATACAGTATATGTAAAACACAAAATATGTCCCATATATGCCAGAAACATATATGTCCATATATTTAAAACACGTATATGTCCCATATATGCCAGAAGCGAATATGTCCCCTACATGTATGGCACATATGTCTCATATATATCAGAAGGTCAAAATTATTAGTCCCTTTAAGCTATTTTTTTTTTGATAGCCTACAGAACAAACCATCGTTATACAATAACTTGCCTAATTACCCTAACCTGCTTAGTTAACCTAATTAACCTAGTTAAGCCTTTAAATGTCACTTTAAGCTGTATAGAAGTGTCTTAAAAAATATCTAGTCAAATATTATTTACTGTCATCATGGCGAAGATAAAATAAATCAGTTATTAGAAGGGGGGCTAATAATTCAGGGGGTTTAATAATTCTGACTTCAACTGTATATGTATAATACATATATGTCCCATATATGGCGGAAACATATGTGTTCTTATATGTAATACACATATATGTCCCCTACATAAATATCACATATGTCCCATATATGTCAGAAACATAAATGTTCATGTAAGTAAAAACATATATGTCCCATATAATGTATGTCAGAAACTTCGGGCAGTCAGCATGTTCCTTTAATAAATCATTTTAGCCTTTTGGTTACTGTATGTTAACTAAAGATATATTTTAGTACGAATCACCTTTACATAAACTTCTAGATGTTGTATTTTTTGACTTGGAAAAACTCCAAAGTTTAAGAACTAAAAACATGCAAAGCACAAAGTAAGATACAGTATCCAAAATGTGTAGTGCTGAAGGATTAAGAGCAACTGCTTTGAAGGACAGAAGGAGTATGAGCGGATTGCCTAGTCATCACCTGGAGAGCAGTATTTCATTTAAGGCTTACTTGAAGCGTTTGATGAAAGTGTGTATTTTTCAGTAATTTAACATCTGATTATGGGCCTCTGGTTATAAATTGTCGCCTAAGCACCACTTGTTAAATTTTCCCTTTGCACGAAAGAGAGCACTTAAAAATGATAGAGTATCTCAGTTGCAACTAAAGCACAATGAAATAGTGAAACGTTACTATTTTTTTCCCTTCAAAAATAACGATGATTATTTTAACCCATCAATATTTAGTTGAACATTTTTAAATGATTTTTTTGTGTTGTTGTTGCTGCTGTAATGTCACTATTATTTTTAAGTTTCACATTACATTTACAGTTGAAGTCAGAATTATTAGCCCCCCTGTTTATTTTTTTTTTCTCCCATTTTCTGTTTAACGGAGAGAAGATTTTTTCAACAAATTTCTAAACATAATAGTTTTAGTAACTCCTTTCTATTGACTGAATTCTTTTATCTTTGCCATAATGACAGTACATAATATTTGACTAGATATTTTCAAGACACTAGTATTTAGCTTGACGTGACATTTAAAGGCTTAACTAGGTAATTAGGTTGACTAGGCAGATTAGGGTAATCACTGTAGGCAAGTTATTGTATAATGATGATTTGTTCTGTAGACTATTGAAAAAAATGATTGCTTAAATGGGCTAATAATTTTGACCTTAAAAGATCTAAAAAAATTTTAAAACTGCTTTTATTCTAGCCGAAATAAAACAATTAAGACTTTCTCCAGAAGAAAAAATATTATCGGACATACTGTGAACATTTCCTTGCTCGCTTAAACATCGTTTGGCAAAAAATTCTGACTTCAACTGTATTTACAGTTAATTTAATGATAACGTTCACCCAAATATGAATTTTCAGTCATTATCAGGTTTTCTATATACTCTTTATATATAATATAAAGAGTATAATATAAATATACTCTTTAATGTCTAATAAAATAAAGAAAGTAAAAACTGGTCTAGAATTACATTTTTGGCTTAACTAAACCTTAATAGTCCCATTTTAGATGTACAAATGTTCAATACAATTTAATATGAGGTTATAAAACCCGCAATTATGCAAGAAAATTGTTTAAAATAGTTTAATAGCGCACTGTTTGAAATGCCATGTCAACTACCCACGTAATTATTTAGGATAGTACAGAATAATAGAATGTACGATGGCCTGAGGGTATTTATTCTATTCAAGTGATCTGTTTTAAGTATTATGATTGCAGCTTAATGCTGACATTATATATTTAAGTAATATTTTCTTTAACATTTATAATTACAGGCTATTAAATGCTTCAGGACCAGATGCAGACTCAATAACGACTGGATTTTTTTTTTAAAGAGCTGGAGGAGCATTCCGTTTACATTACTCCTAATGATATATCAGTCTGGTTACAAGATCTGTTCCAGCCTACAGAATATCCTCATCAGTTATGGAAAGTAGTCCTGATCTGGATCCTAACAAGGATGACCTGCCCCTGTGTGCGAACACCAACCATGTGCTCGTCCGCCACTATGTCCTTGACCTGACCGTTCACATTCAAAGGAAGGTCATTGCCGGCAGCATTGTTTTGTTTCTGGAGCCCGGTTTGGGTTCTAGCAAACAAGGTGAATCAGGATGTGCATCAAACATGCAAGATCAATCTCAAGTGTCAACCAAACACGACGTGAATTCTCCTATTACACCTGGGCACAATAAGCTGATACCCCCTGAGAAACCGCCATGTTTAATTGGAGGAATGGATGTTGGTAGTGAGGATGAAAGTGAAGAATTCACCTTGGTTTTGGATTGTTGTGACCTGGTGGTTTCAAGAGTTGAAGAGCTGGATGTTACTACAGTACTTGATTTTAAAAAACTCGATGTGGATCAACGAGATGTGAATGCAGGACTGGTACAGAGGCTGGTCTCTATGCCTTCTTCCTGCTGGAGAACACAACATGAGCTTTACCTTCGGTGCAGCCGTTCATCTAACATCGTAAATACACAACCTCTACAGTTCCACATGGACCGGTGGAGTCTTAAGATTAGGAAAAAGGGAGTTTGTACACCTCATGATTTCCCATGCGCTGTCAGAATCTGGTATGAAACTAAGCCTACGGGTGGTTCTGTGAGGTGGACAAAAGACCAGGATGGCAGGTATGAAGTATTTTTAGATGTTTACATCCACCAAAAACTAGGGATGGGGATTCATATTGATTTCCGGTAACACATTAGTTTAAGTAACAATTCACACCATTTGCTACTGGCTTATTACCTGCTTATTAATATATTAGCTGTTTATTAGCACTTATAAATCACTTCTAAAGCATTATCTGATCTTATTTTACATTCCTAATCCTACCCAATACCCAAATCCAACTACTACCTTGCTAACTATTAAAAAGCAGAACAATTTGTAGTTTATTAAGCAAAAAGTCTTAGTTTGTTTGCTTTGTTAATAGCGTAAATTGTGTAATAACTGTAAGTGTTATCAGCTTTCTTGATTCATTTAGACATTTGTTCGGTTACATCTACAGTTGGACCCACTTATCCCAATTTTAAGTGAGCTTAACTGTTACACTAGGTACTTTCAGCAAATAATAAGTGTAATGTACTTGTTGTGTTCAAATTGCCTTGTACAACTCTTATTATGCTATTGAGGTTTGACAGAGGTATGGTTAGTGACAGGTTTGGTGGTTTGAGTAGGTTTAATGTTGGGTTAAGGCAGAGATGCTCAAACTAGGGCACACGTGCCAAAGTTGGCCTATGGTAACCTTTGATTTGGCCCACCATACCATCTGAGAAGAGAGAGAGAGACTGATAGGGATAGGTTCGAGATTGTCAATTAAAATGTAATGTAACCCTTTGTGTTTTTGTTTTTTTAAATAGTGATTTAAATGGTGTAAATTAATAAGATTTTGTTTAAATGTACTGTCACCCAACAATTGAGAGACTTTGGTTAGCAAATTAAGGCAAAGGCAAAATCTGCTTGACCTGTGTATTCAGCATTGAACTTCACTGTGTTATCAATGTGATTGTTTATGATTTTTATTGCGATACGTTATAATTTAAAAAGTTATACTGCATTAGTTAATATGATTTAAAGTAATGTTTTCTATTTATTTTGAAATATTATGAAATAAATTAGGAAATGACCCATGGCAACTTTAATGTTATATTTTTTGGTACATTTAATATAAGCCCACGGCTCTCAATGATGTTTGGTTTTTGTCCTTTCATTTGAAAACGTTTGGCCACCCCTGGTTTAAGGTATAAAGGTTGAGTCAACAGGGTAATTATATATGTAAATGCAGAAATTAAATACAGATCTAATTAAATGCAGTTATTTAAAAACAATATATACAGTTGAAGTCAGAATTATTAGCTCCCCTTTGAATTGTTTTTTCTTTTTTAAATATTTCCTAAATGATGTTTACCAGAGCAAGGAAATTTTCACAGTATGTCTGATAATATTTTTTCTTCTGGAGAAAGTCTTATTTGTTTTATTTCAGCTTGAATAAAGGCAGTTTTGAATTTTTTAAACACCATTTTAAGGACAAAATTATTAGCCCCTTTAAGCTATTTTTTTTTCTCGATAGTCTACAGAACGAACCATCGTTATACAATAACTAGCTTAATTACCCTAACCTGCCTAGTTAACCTAATTAACCTAGTTAAGCCTTTAAATGTCACTTTATATATATATATATATATATAATATCTAGTAAAATATTATTTACCGTCATCATGGCAAAGATAAAATAAATCAGTTATTAGAAATGAGTTATTAAAACTATTATGTTCAGAAAGGTGGTGAAAAAAGTCTTCTATCAGTTAAACAGAAATCGGGGGGGGGGGGGGGGGGTAATAATTCATGGGGCTAATAATTCTGACTTCAACTGTATATTTATATATAAGTACAATGTAAAATATATATGTACACAGTAAGTGCATTGTACCAAATCATTAAAGTAATAATTATAAAGTGAGACCAACATTTATTTTGCACCATCAGCTAATAGTATAAGTCATATAGGGACTTAATAAGAAAAATAATAAGATTACGCATATGTGAATTATTGCTAAAAAAATTATTAAATATACTATTCCATTTTTGGAAATACTTAATAAGGGCACATGTGCTCATTTGTCACAAATGTTTGTAAATGTATTGCAAAGGTCCAAAAGAATGTGAGAGTCAATTTTCTGCAGGCAGATAAATTGTATTTGCATGTACATGTAGCATGTCGGTCACGCTTGTCAGGAAAACAAGTGAGTAAACAAATTTAAATACTCGTTTTGACTAATTTATACATAATGAATAGTGATTCACTTTCGTGATTTAGTATGATTGCTTTCATATCAGAAGTGAACTGTAGCCCACCCTTTTTAGAAAGAGAACAGCATTCAAATTGGGACAATAAGCATATAGGTTAATAAAATACTTCTGTTAGAATAATGAAGGGCACACTATGACTAAAATAAAAGATAAAGATAAATAATTTCACTGGAATTGGTTTCATGCGTAACATGGATTGGTTTCATCCGTAATTTGTTTTTATCCCTGTACATGACTAATTTTGCCATTAGACTTTTGCCTTAATGACTGAAACTGTAACGGTTTGTGTAGGGAAAGAGAGTAAGAACTCAATTGCAGTAAATTAAATGGCTTTTAGTAACAAAAAAAAAAAGTAACAAAAACAACCCAGAGGGGGAAAACATTAACAAAACAAACAAACAAACTTGACTGGGCAGGCTGGCAGGGATCAGGGCTGGAAGACACGACAGGACAAGGCAATAAATGACGACGAACTGGCACCAAACAGCAGACAAGAGGAGACTATAAGCAGAAACAATTAACAAGCAAACAGGTGAACTGAATAAACTAATAATGGCATAACAAAGAGGGTGGGACTAGACAATAGACAGGAGCACATGACACAAATGCTACAACACAAGCCATGTGCTCACATAAAACAAAACTAGAACATGCAGCCAATGAGGGAACCCATTAACCGCGTGTTCACATGAACCACGACACTACAGCACACAATTTAAACACCAGGCCATGTACTTTAACAACACCAACACAAACAGAACACAAGACACAAGTACACGATAGATGAAAATATTTCAATGTACTCACACATGCAACGTGCATGTTTCATCTCAGCGCCAACCGAAACCAACTAGACTGAGACGCTGAGAAACTGCACACTGCAGACAGAACAAACACAAACACCAGCAAGTGAGCATGCGCGAATCAACCCTCCTCTGGGGTGCGCTCGCCTGCTACAAAGAAATGAACGCAGCAGTTCACTCGAGAACACGTGTTCACAACAACGACAAGAGACACAGAGCAAGACAGTATGAGTGCCTGGCCCGAGAAAATTCAAGCCGAGCATGACATACAAGACAAGACAGGGCTAGTGTCTAGACTCTGCCACCAAAACAAGAATTAACAAGACCGAAGTGGCAGAATCCTGACAGAAACACCATCATGGTGTGAAAGTTTGATTATAATTTTTTAAGAGCAGTTTCAAATTAAGTAGGTTATAAATTTCTACCCATTCCTACCCACACCTGATATCCAGCCTTAGCAACCACCTAGCAACACCTTAGCAACCACTTAGAACACCCTAGCTACCGCCTAGCAACACCTTATCAACCATCTAACAACGTCTTCGCAACCACTCAGAACACCCTAGCAACCGCCTATAGATATAGACCTTTTTCTTGGAACGCAAAATTAGCCATTATGCTTAGCCAGTAAGTGTGCGTGCGTGTGTGCGTGCGTGTGTGCGTGCGTGTGTGCGTGCGTGTGTGCGTGCGTGTGTGCGTGCGTGTGTGCGTGCGTGTGTGCGTGCGTGTGTGCGTGTGTGTGTGTGTGTGTGTGTGCGTGTGTGTGTTGAAGAGCCGCTGAGCTAACAGGCCGGGGAAACGCACACACACACTGTATTTCTGACGGCAGACACGTGAACAAGGAGAACGTTTTTCTCTCGCGCTTGAACCACATCTGACAGATTATAACGACTTTAACATACACCTTTCTAAGTTGTGTGTCACAAAAACACTCCGTTATCCACTCAAAACGCTATTGAAACCCATTTTCGGAGCGCAAATTACCAGTTGTAAACACTGTAAGCGGAAGTTCTAAACATTCTACTGGAAGATGCTGGTCGCTATGGCACCCTCCATGCAGCAGCCAAGAAAAAAGTCTATATATACACTAGATATCACATACGGAGCCTGAGCATGCGTCAATAGCGCCGCCACATTTGTACAGTGCTCCCAGGACAAATGTCATTTAACCGCACTAGTCAAGATGCTGGTACAGGTGTAGTAACGAGCAAACAAAGAAAGCAAAGCACAAGGCAGAACATTTCATAGGCAAGATTTCATTTTTTTACATATTTGTATGTTATGAACTTTTGTGCACAACTAGTAACGTTATTGATGATAATAGTCTCTTACTGCAGTGATCATAAGGCAAAGGAGCACCAACTTGGACTAAATACCAGGTTTATGCTAGTTTTGTTGAATAAAATCAGCAAACAATGGAAATGAAATATGACAACAAGATGCTGCAGTGTCAGAAACTTGCATTATTGTCGGCTAAGTGAACGAGTCGTTCATAACGGAGATTCATCCACAAACTAATCGCTTCCTCTGTTAGAATTAGAAGTGAAAGCAGGAGAGGGGGTGTGTTTCAGGACACGGATTAGATCAAATTTAACAGGAGGGAGGATAATACATTACTATGCACACAAACACACACTCTTTGTCGGCAATGCCCGTGCGGTCACTTATCCATCGATGTAGAAAAGTAATGTAAAATTATAATTTTCGTATAGCCACAGTCCTCCACTGCACCTTGGTCCCACATTAATTTCAAAGGATCGCTACCCTGTACTAAAATGGTGGCTTTGTTGACGCATTCTTTCCAGTAGACAACAACAGGGTAGGCGACATCTAATGTAAATATCTATTGCAACCGCCTAGCAACACCTTAGCAACCACCTAACACCGCCTTAGCAACCACCTAGCAACACCTTAGCAACCGCCTAGCAACACCCTAGTAACTGCCTAGCAACCACCTAACAACACCTTAGCAATCACTTAGAACACCCTAGGAACCACCTAGCAATACCTTAGCAACCATCTAGCAACACCTTATCAACGCCTTAGCAACCATCTAGCAACCACTCAGAACACCCTAATAACCACCTAGCAACTCCTTAGCAACTGCACAGCAATGCCTTAGCAACCACTTAGAACACCTTAGCAACCGCCGAGCAACCACCCAGCAACGCCTTAGCAACCACCTTGAACACCTAGGAAACCACCTAGCAATGCCCTAGCAACTACCGAGCAACATCTTAGCAACCACCTAGCAACCATTCAGAACACCTTATCAACAACCTAGCAATACCTTAGTAACCACCTAGAACACCCTAGCAACGCCTTAGCAACCACCTAGAACACCCTAGCCACCGCCTAGCAACCAATCAGAACACCTTAGCAACTGCCTAACAACGCCTTAGCAACCACCTAGAACACCCTAGCCACCGCCTAGCAACCAATCAGAACACCTTAGCAACTGCCTAACAACACCTTAGCAACCATCTAGAACACCCTAGCAACCGCCTACCAATGCCTTAGTAACCACTCAGAACATACTAGCAATGCCTTAACAAGAAATGTGCCAATTCATACTAGAAACATGCTAACATATATGTACTTATTTATCTGTGCCAGCTGTTTCAAACGTCTTAAAAAGTACTTCCATGATTTAAACTTTAAAACTACTTTAAACTTTCAGACTAGGCTTTCTCAAGCCACTATAAAGTTAGTCTACGAACTTTACTTTTCTAGTTTTTTATTTGTATTTTTTTTTTCAGATGCTGTGTTTATACCATGGGCTCACCCATCAACAACAGAGCCCTCTTCCCATGCCAGGAGCCACCTGTTGCCATGTCAACGTGGCAAGCATGTGTGAGGGCTCCGTGTGATTTCACTGTTCTAATGAGTGGTGAAAATCAAGCTTTTCCAGAGCCTGCAGAGACAGGTGCAGTCAAAACCCTTAGTCAGCACTTCACAATCATGCGTGTGTAACTGAATGCACTAATTTTATTGTGGAAAACACTGAAGCCTTTTCTCTACACTTTTCAGGTTTTCAGCAGTGGGATTATTATGTTACAATGCCAATGCCAGCCTCTACCTTTACTATAGCAGTCGGACAATGGCTAGAGGCTGGAGTTAAAGTGACAAATTATGTGGACGACAAACTCAGGTATGTTGTTCATATGACTTAAAGAGCCCCTATTATGCATTAAAAAAGGTCACATTTTGGTTTTGCGGGTCTCCAACAACAGGCTGATATTCATGCAAGGTCAAAAAACAGGTTTATTGTCATATAATATGCATTTATTTTTACCTAACTATCCCAATGACTCCCATACGATTCGTTCAGTAATTCATTTGTTTCCAAACCTCTCCTTAGCGCGATGCTAATCTGCGCTAATTGGTCCGATGACCCAGTCTGTTGTGATTGGTTGACTGTGTTCAGCGTGAAACAAAGAGAAATGCCCACCATGGCTTATAAACAGTTTTCAAGTAGTCAGAGTGCAGAGTGTATGTGTGAGCCCAATGCAAGAGTGGATTAAAGCAATGCAGTTTAACACCAGCATATTCTTCTATTCTTAACCATAAGTAAAAACAGTGACACACATTTAATATTAATCCACACAGCAGCAAAAGCTGAACTATTTTGAAACTTGACTGTCGCACATGTGTAGGAACAGCTGACGGTGGCCATAGCAACGACAAACGACAGGATTAAGAGCTCACAAACGTGTTTAAATCCATAAACAAAGCGGCACGCGCCATGTTTTCAACGTGGTTTTAGACGCAATTTGAGAATATAAAGAGTTAACTAGATACACTACAAGTGGTTACAAGTAACAAAACAATTAAATACATGATTTGCAAACTAGAGAAAACAAGGAGGCAACCATTTTAATCACACTTACACTTGTGAAATGGAGGAAGAAACTGATCCATAACTGTGTACTGTAAAGTTCCTGTCAAGCTTTGACAAAGTCCCATACATCAGTAGTCTGAAGCACTCGTCAGGAAAATGTCAGGAACACAGCACAGGGCTGGGGCTATAATGCTGAGGTATTTTTGCAAAAATAAACTTCAACCACTGACTCCTCACAGCCTCATCTTTGGGTAGGGAAAGTAACACCAAATTTCCCTCACACTTCAGAGCACAGCTTCTACGTGACTTGATTCAACCAGGATCTGCTACAGTGCTTGTCTTCCTCTTTTTCTTTCTACAGTGTTTGTGGACGAGGTCGGGGGTTTAAATTTTTCCGGGTCTGCGTGCGCAACAAATGGGCGGTGCTTGAGTTCTGTATCGCATCACGCCAACACGGCTAAAGATTTGTTACCTTGGCGATTCATTCGAACCACTATGAGTTGACTCTTTTATAGATGAATCAATAGATTTAAACACTTTGCACTTTCTTATTTAAACCTTAGCTGGATATTTCACTTCACTTAGAGCTGCGTTACACACTGCATAGAATGTCATTTTCAAAAACCCATAATAGGGGCTCTTTAAATATCTAGAAGAGATAATCTGCTTTTAAGTTATTAGACATCTTTAGCATAATTAATTATTTTGTTATGGAAAATCTCTAAATGTCTTGTTGTTTCCAGTATATTCTTCTTTAACCTGCATATTTCTATGTTTTACAGTCCTCCATTAGACAGTGGTGATCAGGAGTACATTTGTTCCCACATGGATTATCCCTGTCGCTTTATGGTTGGCACTGCTAGAGTACAGACTGTTATACCTCACCGAGTGTTTGCCCCATCCTGCCACTTGCAGAAGGCACAGGACATGGTTTTACCTTTACTGCCCCTTTGTCTGACTGCGGCCCACTTTGTTCTTGGTGTCCATCCATTCCCGCGTCTAGATGTGCTCATTGTTCCCTCTGGGTTTTCCAGTCTGGGCATGGCCAGGTAATTGCAGCATTCCTCCTAAATGTGGTTCTTGAATAATAATACTTTGATTGATTTTGAATTTCTGTAGTGTGCTGCTTTTATGAATAATGCGTAGACGCTGAATTGAGCTGATTCATTTTAGCCCTTATTTGACTACACTTACCTTGAAATGCAAATTTATTTAATGGCAAGTGGAACTTTTTAAGCTTAGAAAATACACCATAAATTATAATGGTGGTCCATTAAATTTGCTTACTTTATTCCAATACTTTGAAAGATTTTTAGTGAATTGTATTCATTTGGAATACAATTCCAATTCTATTTTTGTACATCTACCCTTTCCCCTTCCCCTTGGCACTTGAAACAGAGTGTAAAGGGGAAGAGCTTCAAAATTTACCCCTAAGAAGTGAGACACCACTACAGCACCTGCACACGTCATCATGTCATCGCGATCTCTTGCTTCATATCAGATCGACGATAGTGACTGCTGTAGTTATTCCAGTTGTGGTATTGTTTGGTTTTTATCTTTAGGAAATCACTAAAGGCATATATCATGTTAACATACCAATATAATTTGGCAATAATATCGTAACCGTACTGTACATTTACACCATGGCCATATTCATCTATGTAAACACACTAAAATAACATTAGCATTATACCAGACTCTGTAAAAAGGTTATTCCCAGCCACTAGACCTTCTGACAGGGTATTCCAGTGTCAGATGTGAAAGTATGTTGTCGGACTACTATACAGGAGTTTTTATTAGAGATTATAGATCGTGAAATTTAGCAGTTTTTATTTTAGCGTTTTGTTTTTTTTTAAACCATGATGGTAAAACACAAACGCTAATTTGTGCATCTCCTGACGCTGCTGTCGTAGCTGGTGTATTGTGGGGAATTTTCGTACATCTTGGTTTCTAGTGTGGTCCTGAAAAATCTCAATTCCAAGGGCTATCTAGCCCTTCCCCTTAGCCCTACACCTTTAAGCTAAAATTAATTGTGACACCCCAACCCCTTCTCGTGAATGCTCAAAATGAGGTGTAGGAGTAAGGGGGAGGGCTATGGGGTAGAATTAGGATTGGGCCTGTCTGTCTGTCTGTCTGTCTGTCTGTCTGTCTGTCTGTCTGTCTGTCTGTCTGTCTGTCTGTCTGTCTGTCTGTCTGTCTGTCTGTCTGTCTGTCTGTGTGTATTATAGTTTGTGTGTTTTGGACCAAATAAAATCCAACAGGAACAAAATAAAGATGGTTAAATAATAATTTTTAATGCACAAATCCTTTTAAAACTTATATACACAATGTTTTTTGCCAGCTTTTACTCACTCAGTCTTAGTAAAGTTGCATATGAATGTGTATCAACATCTCATCGGCAACTGTAAACTACAACACAAATTCATTTTATTTGACATGTAAAGCAGTGGTTTCAGGAGTAAAGCACTCGTATCAAATCATCGCTTGGCAGCTTTTCCTATTGATTCCCTTTTGGTCTTTGGGCATTGCCCTCCAGGATGCCTCGGTTTTTATGAATTGACTGATTTAAATGTTTAAACAACAGCAATGTTTGTTTTGTAGTCTGGGTGGCTTTGGGTGTTGAGAACCTGTTGGAACTGATTAAATGGCTACAGTGGAACTCATTTTCCTTACACTGCTCAGGAAGGTCATTGCTTAAAAAATGCTGAATGAAGTGCATGCACTGCCTTTTATTTGTGTATATAGTATACCAAGCTTTACGTTTTCTGTAAACCTGTTCTTAGCTAGAATTTGACAGCAATTTCCGGCAAAGCAACCGCTTTGGATGTAAGCAAACACTAGTAAGAAGGTAATTTGGCCACAATGTAAGTAAACTTGACCAGTATGACCACAAGTCTTCCCGTATTTCCCAACATCTCCCTATCCAGGAATAAGTGTTCCACAGGATATGAGGTCATTACCCGGAGCCCCATACAGGTTCCAGCCATTCATGGAGAGAAAATGTCACATACTAATTAGAACTGGGCATGCATCTTAACAGCGGTCACTCCTCTGTTTTTCTTTTCCTGAATTAGGTACTCCCTTTCTGCCTGAGCTAATGTCAAGCTCAGCACAGCAGGCTTTTTTCAGTTAGGTGAGTGTTTAGTTGCCTGAGCAATTATTACAGCTTGGTTTTATTAGTCTTCCTGCAAAAACTGCCAATGCATGAGAGAAATGTGTCTTGTGTGTGAAATGGATACCTATCCTCACTCTCCTTCACCCATACTGGTCACAGAGAGAGACAGACATCCACCCCTTCTATTGGGAATGTTACAGTCCTCTAGGCCTTTCCTAAAGCCCAAATCAGAGCAAAAAAGAGCGATCTTTGTACATTTGGGGCCAACAGGGGGGCACTTTGAGATGCCGATCCCCCAGGATGTGGGAGAGGAAGTCTGGATTATTCCCAGCAACAAAAGCCGTTCACTCCTGGAACCACTTCAGAGACAGGAGCTTTTTAATCTGAAAATTGGGAAGTATGTGGGCCCAAATCCTTGGGGCCAAGCCAGTATCTGCTTTTATATCATGCTTGTTCATTTGCAGCTGGAGATTTGGACGTAGCAGGAGTGCTGCTGGTGGTTCTCTGGAGGGAAGGAAGTAGAGATTAAGAAGTCAAGAAAGGCCAGGCCTGATAGTGTGCACTGTGCTTCCTCCCAAATACCCGAATGACTGCTGTCCCAGCCCACAAAAACAGCAATTCCACCGGGACGTTATTCTTGGCGTGATTCCTCGAAATCTGATTCACGAAGTCCTAGAATCTGATGACAAGCTTTTTGAAGCTTGAGGAAATATTTCTGCATGGTTCATCATCACACTTCCATCCTGTGTATTGCTGACCGATCACGTAGGGTTGATTCTAGGTCTTGAGGTGATGACGTAAATGCGAAACGCTCGTATCTTCAGATCTTTGGAGGAAGGGCACAGCACTTTCCTCAACTTTGAAGGCAGTCACTTTCTGTCCCTTAACACCTCTTTTACGCCACAGCAGGACATAGTTGGAATACTTCATGTGCCAGATGTGCAAATATGGGCATTGGCTGCTTTCGGGCGAGACTGAGCTGAGAAAACCAAGTTCATTGTGTTTTCCCACGTTATGTCGGTGATGTAGGGTGTTTAGTGACAGTAGGTGGGTAATAGTCTTAATGAGGTCTTTTATGTTGAATCCAAAGTTGTATTGTTGTAGCTGCCAAAGTCATCACTGGATTGTTGGTGTACGGTAAGACAAGCACACCACCAGTAGTGCATTTGGGAGACATGCAAATATGTCTACATAATATATAAATAATTAGCTAAGAGGCAGGTTAAGAATTTAAGGATGCTCCTACTCAGTATTGTGCATTTAGACATTCTTATGAGCAATTGCCAACTCTCTTGAAGTGCTTTTTGTGTACTTTTGTGCTGTATAAATAGCTCATCTTGGTCAATTACTTAGCAATTACTCTGCTTCTAGCAGACTAGCATTTGACCTTATATAGCCTGTTAGTGGCGTCTGAACTCTGAACCAGTCTGGACCGGCATTCGATGAGCTGGAGTGAGTTTAAGAGCAAGTAGGGAGAGAAATGCAAAAGCATGCCTACAAAATCTCACTTACTTTTCACAGTTTAAAGGAATAATCTGGGTTCAATGCAGTTTAACCTCAATTAACAAGAGATGGTGATGTTGTAAAATTGATTACTACAAAAAAAATATTTTAACTTGCATTTCAGTCTTCAGAAAATGCAAGGATTTCGTTGTTAATTAGATTTTGCTGCAGTGTACTTAAAGGTGCAGTGGGTGATCTGCCAAAACAATAACTATTAGCATAATATCTTTGAAACAGTCCCTGCCCTGCCGTCGAAATCCACGTCTCCTGAAATCACGAATGCACATCTTAAAGATGACAGTAGATGACATGCTAGATCAGGGGTGTCCAAACTCGGTCCTGGAGGGCCGGTGTCCTGGAGAGTTTAGCTCCAACCCTAATCAAACACACCTGAACCAGCTAATTAAGCTCTTACTAGATACTAGAAACTTCCTGGCAGGTGTGTTGAAGCAAGTTGGATCTAAACTCAGCAGGACACTGGCCCTCCAGGACCGAGTATGGACACCCCTGTGCTGGATCATGTAATTCGCCAATTAGAAAGCTTTATAGTACTTTATAATTCTACAATTCCCATCGAAAAACTGTATTATATTTAGCACGTTTTCAGTTGTGTAGCAAGCAAAACTTATGTGCAATAATGTGCAATATTTTACTCTCACGCGCTTTGTCCTAAAGCGACTACTGTATGCTTAGTGGTTGGCTGGTGGCGTGCAGGAATTACACTTATTACTTGAGATAACGGAGGGAAGGATACAATTGCAGAGTCTTTATTATACAGGGAATGGTCGGGCAGGCAAGGGTTGATTGTAGGAACAGTATTATGCGGACAATTCAAAAGAGAAGTCAAAAACAGGCAAAGAGGTCGATCCAGGCGGCTAGCATCAGAAAACAATAAACAAGACAAAGAATCAAACACAGCAAAACAAAACAAGGAGAAACGCTTCGTAATGTGTACAGATAACAACAAGACTCAGCCTTGTCTGTGAGTTTGTGATCAGTCTGGATCAGGAACCAATGTGTGTGGTGCATGCTTGGAGTTGTAGTCCATGTAATGGCTGATTTTTAGTCCATTAGCGATCTGCAGCTGCTAGATCGCTGATAATCATAACAGTGTCATCCTTCTTCCAGCATGCAAAAACTCCAATATTGATTCAGGATTTTAAAAAGTTTTGATTTAGCATTTGTTTTTACCGCTGTCACTTTTTCGTGTGTACATGAATGCGGCGTGTGTGCAACCGCAAACGGCAGATCTGCATGAACAGGGGTGCGCAGATGTACAAATCTACGTTTATTGACACAGTTTGGGCAACTTATCAGAATTATGGGAATTGTTGGCCCATCCAAATTTTAATTGGATGAACATTTTTTTTAAGAATATAAAAACACACATAAATACATTTAAATCATTTACTTTAATCATTACTATTGGAATGTGAAGAGACTTTCAATCTGCACAACAAAAAATGTTTCTGAAGACAATGACCTACTGCACCATTAATATGTGCGTTATTGTTCAGAAAGGTACTGTGTGTCTGCACAATATGTGTGATTTTATTTTGAAGCGGTTGCTAGCTAACCTTTGGAAATGCACAACATGTTAAAATGATTTATGATGGCAATCAACATTATGCCGCAAATGCTAAAGCCGAAAAATTGTAAAAAGTTAAGACTGTTGCATAAATGTCACCCTACAGTACAGTAAATGAGTGAATTATGTTCTCTATTTGGATTTGAGCGGCTTTGGGGGCAAAAATGCTTTTCAGATTGACTTTATTTGTTCGAAGAAAAGAGCAGGTGGTGCTTTTTACCCAGAAAGCTGCAGACCTTGAGCCTGTGGGCGACCTACTCTTCATATTTCAGCACCTGAACAGGTAGTCAGCAATTGCGCAGAAGGAATAAAGAAGAAATCTGGGTCTGTTTCCCTGAGGTGCTACGTTAGCTGTTCAAGAGCTGCTTAAGGTAGGGATATTCAAGGTTAATCAGAGGTTACTGCACTCGCACATTCTTTTTTAGTACATTTAGTGCGCAGAGTAGGATAAATCTGCCTTAAAATGATTTTGCTATTCAGCGCGGTTATGATTATGTAAACTCTTCAAAGATTAACAATATGCAGTTTTTTTCCCCCCCTTAGAAATGCACACCACCCACATACAGCAAATTTGGGTTTCGAAATGTTTAAGGGAGAATTAATCATCCTTCTTACGTTCTGACTCACCAGAGTGTGTTAGATTACAGCACCATGAAATAAATTATTGGATTTTGGAGTTCTGAATAACACAGGCATTATGTGGACCGAGGGTAATGAAAAAGCGAAAACATTATTTAAATGTAGGCTCACATTTTAATATCTGCGAGTTTGGGGCCGCATGAAATGCTCTCATTATAATCAGGCTGCCTCTGCCTTTGGTTGTCGAAATTGGTTTGGGCCTATTCAAGTATTATGTGTTTTTCCTTCTGAGAGGGAAGGTCTGATTAGATATTCTGATTGGGCCACACATGAATGTCCCAAGCAATGAAATAGTGGCACTTTTTAGTGTTATTTCAGCTTTGTAATCGGAGACTCTGGGCCTGTTTTTAAGATGCATCTTAATTTCTGGTATTAAAATGCATTTTTGTTGATTGGATCTAAAGTCGGCAAGGGAAAAGCTTTGCATTTATACCTGGTGTTTAAATCCATCACATTTTTCCACTTTTCAGATGAGAGAGGGTCTGTGGTGTATGAATAAGCTTTATCTGATCTTTCAGTCTAATACTGCACAGTTTACATACTGTTCTTTAAAAAAATGCTGGAAACAACTTTTTCAGTTAAAAAAATACTATTTAAATGTTAAAGCAGTGAAAACAAAGAAATATACACTCACCGGCCACTTTATTAGGTACACCTGTCCAACTGCTTGTTAACGCAAATTACTAATCTGCCAATCAATTGGCAGCAACTCGATGCATTTAGGCATGTAGACATGGTCAAGACAATCTTCTGCAGATCAAACCGAGCATCAGAATGGAGAAGAATGGTGATTTAAGTGACTTTGAATGTGGCATGGTTGTTGGTGCCAGACGGGCTGGTCTGAGTATTTCAGAAACTGCTGATCTACTGGGATTTTCACGCACAACCATCTCTAGGGTTTACAGAGAATGGTCTGAAAAAGAGAAAATATCCAGTGAGCGGCAGTTCTGTGGGCGCAAATGCCTTGTTGATGCGAGAGGTCAGAGGAGAATGGCCAGACTGGTTCGAACTGGTAGAAAGACAACAGTAAACTCAAATAACCACTTGTTACAACCAAGGTATGCAGATGTACATGTCCAACCTTGAAAAAACGTTGCCTCGTCTGATGAGTCTCGATTTCTGCTGTGACATTTGGATGGTAGGGTCAGAATTTGGCGTCAACAGCATGAAAGCATGAATCCATCCTGCCTTGTATCAACGGTTCTGGCTGGTTGTGGTGGTGTAATGGTGTGGGGGGTATTTTTTTGGCACACTTTGGGCCCATTAGTACCACTTGAGCATCGTGTCAACACCACAGCCTACCTGTGTATTGTTGCTGACCATGTCCAATGTCCATCCCTTAATGACCAGTGTACCCATCTTCTGATGGCTACTTCCAGCAGGATAACGCACCATGTCATAAAGAGCGAATCATTTCAGACTGGTTTCTTGAACATGACAATGAGTTCACTGTACTCAAATGGCCTCCACAGTCACCAGAGCTCAATCTGAGCACTTTTGGGATGTGGTGGAACGGGAGATTCGCATCATGGATGTGTAGCCAACAAATCTGCAGCAACTGCGTGATGCTATCATGGCAATATAGACCAACATCTCTGAGGAATATTTCTAGTACCTTGTTGAATCTATGCCATGAAGGATTAAGGCAGTTCTAAAGCCAAAAGGGGGTCTAACCCAGTACTAGTAAGGTGTACCTAATAAAGTGGCCGGTGAGTGTATATTACTAATGTAGTGTTGATGCATTTTTAACATATGCAGTATACTGTAGACTGTAGGTTAATGTCTATGTTTAAATTTGTGCACTTTGTAATGTCTATGTTTACATTTCTATGCTTAAACACAAAAGAAGATGTGCTGAAGAATGTTGGAAACTGGTAGCCATTGGCTATCAGTTTTCAAATTTCTTTTAAATATCTTCTCAAGGAAACCTATAAAGTTTTGGAAAATAGAACCATTTGAGTATGGCTAAATGAGTGAATTGTGGTTTTTGGGTGAACTATATTTCTAACAGTGAACGTTTTATATTGAGTGCTTTAAATAATTCAGTTAATTAAGTATAAGTAAAATAATAACATTTTTGTGATCAAGCAAAACACTTGTTTTTTCAACTCTATTTGAGTCCCTGTACGTTGCTTTGCATGAAATAAAATGGTTAATAGAACACATACCTGTCAACCCTCCAATTTGTTCCCGGAATTCTCCCGTATTTTACGATTCTATCCCCCTATCATCCTGTAAATATATTTTCCCGCATTTCTCTTGTATTTTTACTTTTTCTGTGAAGGGTGGCAATAAACATTAAAGCGCAGATACTGTCAGCTGTGCGTGACTTTCAGCTGACACGCTCCATAGTGATAAATAGACGCTGTTTCCCAAAACAGGGGTTACAGTATCTCCTATTTTCACATCCCCATGTTGACAGGCATGATAGAACAATAATGATTTTACACACTGAATAAAACACAACAAAGAAATTAACTCTTGAGTGCTGCATGAAAACTTCTTTTTGAGAAAACATTTTTACAGGTAAATCTTAAATCTAAACTGTGAACAACAAGCGTTACTGATGGATTTCAAGGATTTATTAAGGTGTTGTTATTTTTTTTTAATATTTTTTCATTATTTATTATTCATCCACTTGTTATTGGTTTGATAAAAATGCATCTAATTTTTTCTCAGATTTTTATTTTTTTTTTAAATCATGGATGGATTGAAAATAATTATTCAGTTTAGGCAGATTCTCAGTGAATTATGGCTTTGTGTTATTTATTAGTGTGGAAGCATGTAAAAAAAAGCACATTTAATACAGTTTTACTCCAAACTCCTTTTATAGGTGTTTGAAACAGTCGAGTATTTGAATTAAATCCTTCTGTGAGATGATCCCACAATACCATGTTTATTATTCACATTGATTTAATGGAAGCAGGTTCTGTTTATTCAGCAACCAAATGGGTATTTCCTGAGTTTCTTCTTCAAGGTCTTCAGAGTTTCCACACGAGAGCACCCTCTGGTATTCAGATGGAGATTTACTACTGGTCACACAACCGTGCTTCCCTAAAAAGATGTGCATGACAATTCCAGCCTCTGCTAAATTGTGATTTCGATTTAGTTTCAATTAATTCATTAAACACCAGGTAAACAGGTACTCTGTTTCAGGTTTTTGTTATTGTTTTTGTTTTTTATGAAATGATTTAAGGTTTTTAGTAGTTAATTCACAGGGAATACCTAACCACGCTCTGTTTGTTTGTTTTTTTGCTGACGTGCTCTTTCTTCAGCCTTGAAATGACCATATGGGGAAAGGAAAGTGGAGTCCCATGGGTGTGGAGCGTAATGTGGACGACGGATGTGAAGCTCTTGGAATGTGCTGGACTAGCCAAAGAGCTTGAAAGGCTGAGATAACACCACTTAAATAGCCCTTTCTCTTGCTCTCTCTTCTCTGCTCCCTCTCTTCTCTCTCTCTCTAGTGCTTCACTTTCTTGTTTCACTCCTCTCTGATTGCTGAGTAACCTAAGAAGTGTGTGACAGAGAGTGTCTTTCAGACCAGGGGGACTTTGGCACGAAAGACAGCTGTTAATCAAATTGTCAAGGATGAGATGTTTTTCCTCTGCCTGAGAGAGGGTTTTCTGTCCCTCCTTTGGCTGTGCGAGCGAAAAAAAAGCCACCGTGAGCAAAAGAATTCAGAGCATGCCTGCACCTGGAGAACAGGGAAGCATGTTTAAAAGGCGGACATACTTCTACTCGATGGTTTTTGTCTCTATTTGGCTGTTTTGACTTCATTAGGTGCATTTCTACTTTCCTGATCTCCCCGTCTGGATCTAAATGTGCACCATTGGTTTTTCTTTATATGTAAATAAGCAGGTTGTTATTAGTACTGCATTCCAGAGTTGTTATCAGAGGTCTGTGCTTCCGTGTTTTATCGGGTTCCTAGTTAACCTCTTTCTAGAAATCTTTCTAGCCTTAGTCATAGCTATTTTAACCCGCCACATCTTCGTTTATGGAAATAGCCCAAAACAACTGGATGGAGCCTGTTGCTACAGTTTCAGACCAGATTCATATTCTCTGAGCCATGGATGATCTTTTGTACTGGTGTGAATTTGCTTTTTGTTTGATTTGTTTAGCTTTTTTCAAGTCGTGTTGTTTGAGAAAGGGTCTAAATACCTGACTACTGAAGAGTAATACTGAATTTTTGCTTTGTAAATGTTTCATGTTAAGCAATATGCAACATTGGAAACTACTAGAATGGCCATAGCGCTCATTCTGACTGTTCATATATATACAGTATATATATATATATATATATATATATATATATGTATACACACACACACACACACACACATACATACACACACATATATACACACACATATATACACATATATATATATATATATATATATATATATATATATATATATATATATATATATATATATATATATATATATATATATATGTGTGTGTGTGTATATACTGTATGTGTATATATGTATTAAGGCCATAGACATCACGATGCTGAGCCGGCATCGCGATCCTCCGCCTGCCCCCATCGCAACAGCAACCCGCTCACGAAAAATACACACTTAGGCCCCATTTACACTAATACTTCTTAGTTTTAAAATGGCTGAAAACTCTGAAAAGATCTTCGTCCACACTTTACCGCTGAAAACGCACATCACGTGATCTCTCACACACACACACATACACACACACACACACACACACACACACACACTGAGCTCCAGGCAGTCAGCGGGTGCTATGAGCACAAAACCCCAGAGAACGGTGCATGTCGGACAGTTTATCAAGGATGTACCGCTGGATCGGGTCTCACTATAGTTGTTAAAGGTGATATTTAATTAATCTTGTCTCTATCTAATGACCCTTCGTTTTTTTAATCTATCAGGTAACGTTTCACAGTATCAGTACAGTGCCTCAATCTTTCGCTTTCATGCTTGTACTTAGTATTTTTAGCGAAAACCTCAGATACTGTTGGTTGATTCCTGTTGGTTGTGCACCTTTTTTACCAACCAAGTTTGTTGACGCCATTATAACGACACAGATCACTCTGCCTATTCATGCCAGAGTACTGCGGAAAAAGTGATGGTAACACTTTATTTTGATGGTCCATTGGAGTATGTCAGCTTGCACTAACCCAACCCAAACCCCAACCTAACAGTCTACTGATAATCTAATGAGAATTATTTGCAATGTAACCTAAATTCAACAAACGGACCATCAAAATAAAGTGTGACCAAAGTGATTGACAGGTGGTAATTTGAGTGTAACTTATCTTTATTTATTTATGATTTGGTTATGGGTTAAAAAAAGACTATGCGGGTCAGGTAGTTGAAACGGTAGGCTACAAATAATTAATTTGCCGCCTATGACAACGATGCCATAGTCCATCGCAATGTTTCACATTAGACATTGTACAATGCCAAATTGGTCGACATTGCCCAACCCTAATGAAGAGTTAAGATGCAAAAACCTCTAAGTGCCGTCTGAAATATCCATAAAAAATTGGCATTATTCTCAGCCTTCTTTGTTTATGTTGAGTTATTTCACTTTGAAGACCATGAAAATAACTTATTCTTTGCCCTAAAAGAGAAATTACTGAACATGCACACAGGTACCTGATATAAATACTCATTTTAAAAGAAAATTTCAGAGGTTTTTTTTTTTTTAGAGGTTTTTGCATCTAAACTCTTCATAAAAAAAAAATCTTTATATATATATATAATAATTATTATTATTAGTTTTGTATATACAGGGAGTGCAGAATTATTAGGCAAGTTGTATTTTTGAGGATTAATTTTATTATTGAACAACAACCATGTTCTCAATGAACCCAAAAAACTCATTAATATCAAAGCTGAATATTTTTAGAAGTAGTTTTTAGTTTGTTTTTAGTTTAAGCTATTTTAGGAGGATATCTGTGTGTGCAGGTGACTATTACTGTGCATAATTATTAGGCAACTTAACAAAAAACAAATATATACCCATTTCAATTATTTATTTTCACTAGTGAAACCAATATAACATCTCAACATTTACAAATATACATTTCTGACATTCCAAAACAATACAAAAACAAATCAGTGACCAATATAGCCACCTTTCTTTGCAAGGACACTCAAAAGCCTGCCATCCATGGATTCTGTCAGTGTTCTGATCTGTTCACCATCAACATTGCGTGCAGCAGCAACCACAGCCTCCCAGACACTGTTCAGAGAGGTGTGCTGTTTTCCCTCCTTGTAAATCTCACATTTGATGATGGACCACAGGTTCTCTATGGGGTTCAGATCAGGTGAACAAGGAAGCCATGTCATTAGTTTTTCTTCTTTTAGACCCTTTCTTGCCAGCCACGCTGTGGAGTACTTGGACGCGTGTGATGGAGCATTGTCCTGCATGAAAATTATGTTTTTCTTGAAGGATGCAGACTTCTTCCTGTACCACTGCTTGAAGAAGGTGTCTTCCAGAAACTGGCAGTAGGGCTGGGAGTTGAGCTTGACTCCATCCTCAACCCGAAAAGGCCCCAAAAGCTTATCTTTGATGATACCAGCCCAAACCAGTACTCCACCTCCACCTTGCTGGTGTCTGAGTCGGACTGGAGCTCTCTGCCCTTTACCGATCCAGCCACAGGCCCATCAAGACTCACTCTCATTTCATCAGTCCATAAAACCTTAGAAAAATCAGTCTTGAGATATTTCTTTGCCCAGTCTTGACGTTTCAGCTTGTGTCTTGTTCAGTGGTGGTCGTTTTTCAGCCTTTCTTACCTTGGCCATGTCTCTGAGTATTGCCCACCTTGTGCTTTTGGGCACTCCAGTGATGTTGCAGCTCTGAAATATGGCAAAACTGGTGGCAAGTGGCATCTTTGCAGCTGCACGCTTGACTTTTCTCAGTTCATAGGGAGTTATTTGTGCCTTGGTTTTTGGTTTGGTTTTTCCACACGCGTGCGACCCTATTGACTATTTTGAATGAAACGCTTGATTGTTCGATGATCACGCTTCAGAAGATTGGCAATTTTAAGAGTGCTGCATCCCTCTGCAAGATATCTCACTATTTTTGACTTTTCGGAGCCTGTCAAGTCCTTCTTTTGACCCATTTTGCCAAAGGAAAGGAAGTTGCCTAATAATTATGCACACCTGATATAGGGTGTTGATGTCATTAGACCACACCCCTTCTCATTACAGAGATGCACATCACCTAATATGCTTAATTGGTAGTAGGCTTTCGAGCCTATACAGCTTGGAGTAAGACAACATGCAAAAAGAGGATGATGTGGTCAAAATACTCATTTGCCTAATAATTCTGCACTCCCTGTATATATTGTTGCGATATACAAAAATATATATTTTTAAAAATGCTGCTTGTTCAAACTGCTTATTTAAAATGAGAAGAAACAACACAATTCTTGAGATTTTTTTGGGACAATTAAATTTTTTATGTTCAGTCCACGAAAATTTGTTAAGTTAACTTAATGGATTTGTGTTACAACAACATGAATGGGCTGTGTGGAACCCTGCATTTTTTACAGTGTAGCCTAAAGTTGTGTATGAGTTATGGACCACCCTCGAAGGCATGTACCTCACTTTGTCAGAAAAGTGGGAGAACACCATTTATTGTTTTGAAAATGTTGTTTTTAAAAGTTTGAAAGCATATGCATTGAAAGATTATACATGCATATTCAAAAAAGTAAAGGAACGCCTAAGTGCATGTGATTTAATCAATTATAAAAATGGCTTTCAACATATTTTTTCTATCAAGACTAGATTAAACCATTGAATTATCAAGAAATCCAGCCTTATTCGTACCTTTTTTGTCCGCCACATCATTAATGGAAAGATCCCAAAAAAACTGTGTATGCAGTTTCAGACCAGACTCATATTCTCCAATAGAGAGCCATGTAAGAAAACGAATGGATATTGCTGTGTGGGACAGAATGTGCGTCTAAATGAATCAAATCTGTAC
Source organism: Danio kyathit (assembly GCA_903798195.1). Lineage (NCBI taxonomy): Eukaryota > Metazoa > Chordata > Actinopteri > Cypriniformes > Danionidae > Danio > Danio kyathit. Next base: position 38,372,632 of record LR812526.1, on the reverse strand, counting down.
GGCAAGAGAGAGAGTTTATTTGGCCCTGGGGCTGATTTAAGGCAGTAGGAGTGGCAGTAGAGGCTGGTAAACTAGAGCAAAGTGTGAGGTGGGGAGCCATTAGCCAGCATCCCTTGAGGAGCATCTACCACACAAAAATCCAAAATGGATGAGCCCATTCAAAGACTGGGCAGATGTCCCTGCTATGTGTATACTGAATCACTCGATGACACCGTAATAGCGCCTGCCATTGCGTTTAATCTGATTCTCAGAACCAAGAAAGCCGCCTTTCTTCCCCCAGACCTCCGACCAGACACAAATATAACAAATCTAAGCACAAAGAATCTTTAGAAGTCTGTAGCAGAGTGTTATTGCTGGGTCTGAGCTAATCGCCCTACCCGTGGAGGCAGGATAAAAACCCAGAGAGATATACGCAAAATACGCTCGGAAGCAAGAGATGTTGACATTTGCGGTTAACCAGGGAAAGTTATATAATAGTTTTTTAGACTGTTGTCACTCTACACATTCGAGCATATTCTTAAATTATTTAATGCGGTAGCAAAATATCACTTCAAATAAATTAGTAAGATTTTAGTTTAAGTATCAATTCTCACTATTAACTAGTGGCTTATTACTTGCCTTTTATAAGATATTTACTGTTAGCACTTAAAAAGTACATGTTATGCATGATATTATTCTACATTCTTAATCCTACCCGACAACTAAACATTTATACTATTAATAAGCAGCTGATTAAGAGTTTATTGAGGCAAAACACACAGTTGAAGTCAGAATTATTAGCCCCCCTTTGATTTTCTTTTTTTTTTCTTTTTTAAATGTTTCCCAAATTATGTTTAACAGAGCAAGGAAATGGTTACAGTATGTCTGATAATATTTTTTCTTCTGGAGAAAGTCTTATTTGTTTAATTTCGGCTAGAATAAAAGCAGTTTTAAATTTTTTAACCCCATTTTAAGGACAAAAATATTAGCCCCTTTAAGCTATATTTTTTTCAATAGTCTACAGAACAAACCTTCATTATACAGTGACTTGCCTAATTACCCTAACCTGCCTAGTTAACCTAATTAACCTAGTTAAGCCTTTAAATGTCACTTTAAGCTGTATAGAAGTGTCTTGAAAAATATCTAGTCAAATATTATTTACTGTCATCATGGCAAAGATAAAATAAATCAGTTATTAGAAATGAGTTATTAAAACTATTATGTTTTGAAATGTGTTGAAAAAAATCTCCTCTCCGTTAAACAGAAATTGGGAAAAAATAAACATGGGGGCTAATAATTCAGGGGGCTAATAATTCTGATTTCAGCTGTAGTTAATTGTTTGTTAATAGCAAGAATTCCACCTTAAAAATGAAGTGTAACCAAAGAAAACACATAGGTCAGGGTATCTTTCGTCTATTCCATATTCGTTTTCAAACAAATATTCCATATTCCTTTCAAAAAAAGGAAAACTAAGAAAATTGACGTTTTTTGGGTTTTCTTTTGCTCACAAAAAAATGGAAAAAAAAACGAGATTTTGGCTCGATTTTCATTTTTTGGTTTAGGGTAGGAAAATGGATAAATGACTTTAAAATTTGATATTCACATGTAGGCGGTGCTGAATCTCTCTTTTTTCTCTGACAGGTCAACTAAATCTGGGCTCGTGATGTCGCCCCTTTAAATAATAGTCCACCCAGGCTTTTTATTATTATTTAAATATATATAACTAAGTTTACATATTCTATCATTTGATCAGTTAGCAGGCTTACATTGCATAAATTAAATAAAAATGTAAATTAGTAGTATTATTACACATTTGTCATTAAAAGAAGGTCATATTTTGCTGCCAAACGTCCTGCTGCAGTGCACCTGATGCTGAGCAAAGATAGCCATTTCCGAGCAGAACCTGGTTTGCATGATTGCCTCTGAGCAAGGCCTATATAATAATAATAATAATAATAATAATAATAATAATAATAATAATAATAATAATAATAATAAAATTAAGGGACTAAGCCGAAAAGAAAATGAATGAATGAATAATAATAATAATATGCCTTCGCTGAAAACTTCTTGCTGCTGTGCACCTGATGCTAAGCAAAGGTAAACATTTCCGAGCAGCACCTGGTTTGCATGATTGTGTCAGATACTGTAGGCCTAATAATAATAATAATAATGATAATAATAAAAATAATAATAATGTTGTTTACTTAGTGTTTTTTATTCTTTAGTTTTTTTAATAGTTGTTTGCAGGACCAGAATAAGAACACATTAGGCCCTGGTGCTATAACAAAGGGTACCATTTGTTTTCATTTTATTTCCTCTTATTTTAATTATATATATATAGGACTATTATTTAGAGAGCGACGTCACAAGCTCCGATTTAGTTCACCAATGAGAGGAAAAAGGGCATTTCAGCACCGACATGTGTACAATGAATTTTAAATTCATTTCAAGAGTTCACACTTAGCTGATGATTAATTATAAAGCTTGTTTGGCATGCTATCCTCGGAGAGAACCCTGAGCTCATAAGATCCTCGAGCCCGGGGCTCCCTCCCGTTTGCAAGGCGAGAGGGGAGTTTGAGCTCAGGTAGATCTCGAGAACTCCCCTGCTGTAGTAGCTAATGAACAGATAGTGATTGTTCTTAAGAGTTAACTACTTACTAGGAGCATGTCTATGGTGCCGATTTGGATTAGTCAATTAACTTAAGTTGCATGTTTTTGGACGGTGGGAGGAAACCGGGGAACGCGGGGGAAACCATCAGTATGGAGGTCAGTATGGAGACACAAGTATAGAGAGATATCAAAAATGTACTGTATGTAGAATGTTCTTTGCAAATTGATCTCTTTGCTTTGCTTAATAAAGAAAAATAGAGTTTCTTCATCCTGCAAAGTTAGATCAGATATGGTGAGGTGGATTGTGGGATTGAAATTTGATGTTAGTTCAGAACATTTAAAAAACTAAAAATACTAGTGTAAATATGGCATCGAGGGTTTGGGCTGTGTGAGTGGAAATGTATTCTTTGCGTAGAGTGTAAATGTATTTGGAATGGATGTGGAGTGTACTATGTTGGATGAGCATCAATTTCTGGAGCCGGCTGTCATGATCTCTGAAATGAGAACCAAGAGAGAATCAGAAATTAAATCTTTTACAACATGGTACATGTACGACAGACATAATAAATTGTTTTTGCTGATATCCATGCGAGGCGTCTTAATAAGGGCATGGGCAACTGTGAGTGGAAGCGCCTTTGACTGAGTAGGTAAAGTGATAGTGAAGTGGAGTTTAAACCGCTTAGTGATATAGAAATTTGTTTAAAATGCAAATGTAGCTAACACAGAGTCAATGGATGAAGCATTACTCCATTTGTCAGAAATGTCCTCCTCCTATTCATAGCAGTCATACGGGAAGTTTGTTTCTTTGTTGCCATTATAAACTTACATATAACACTTTGTGTATGGACATATGATTCAGTGTGCCATATTACGATTAGACTTCTATGCTCAATGTGTTGAATGTTTTTCACTGGCTGGGTAATAATCTTTTAGTTAAATGGCTATCAGATGTGGCAGAGTATTATTTTATTATTATTATATATATATATATATATATATATATATATATATATGTATATATATATATATATATATATATATATATATATATATATATATATATATATATAATCAACTGCCAACATCAAACCCTGAACTTAAAAAACGATGTTACCACTTAGTAGAATCTGTGTGAATGGAATGTTAGTTATGGGCTTTACTTTAATCCATGAATAAATAACATTACGTTTGGAATCTTAACATGATTAAAATCACCATATCCGGCCCAATTCATTCACAAAGTCTTTTGTAACAGAGTTCATTCTTAAACTGTCAAGAGAGAGAGCGGGACCATCTCAAGGTTTTTAGAGCTCATTGGATGGTTACGCTTCTCCTTTCAGCTATTGGCTTAAAGGAGTGTTAATCAAAAGTGCAAAAGGCCGGCGGCGGCCATTTTGTTGACCAAAATCACTAGTGTTTATGACTGGAGACGCTACTCTACTAAGCACACTCCAACGACTAGTTTGGGTGATAACAGTGCATTCCATGGATGTTTATCAATGTATGGATATATTGTGGACTAATGTTTTACGGATTGGATAAAAGCGGATGCATTGTGTGAGGCACTTTGAAGTGAAAGGTTTTGATGTTGTTGTTGAAATTGTTGGAGTTATAGTTGGAGCTGTAGTAATTGTTGTTTTTGAAGTAGTAGTAGTTGTTGTTGTTGTTGTTGTTGTTGTTGTTGACGTAGCTGCTAATGCGGAGCAGAGCGGTCTTCAAAATGAAGATGGCTGTTATATGGAACTTAGGGTATTTATAGTGGTTTAGGAATCGTCTGATTGGTGAATCATAAATTGAATAATGCGGGACCGGCTGCAAGCAATCATAAGCACGTGATTCTCTCGAAATTAGTTCATAAATAAACTTCACTTATCCGTTTTCCTACCCTACACCAAAAAACTAAAATCGAGCCAAAATCTTGTTTTTTTTTTTTTTTTGTGAGCAAAAGAAACACTAAAAAACGTCCATTTTCTTAGTTTTCCTTTTTTTGTTTGAAAACGAATATGGACGGAAGATACCCTGATTCACAAACACTGTGTATTTAATTGTATTTTATTTACCAGTGTTTTTGCTGATGACTACCATTGATTAAGTCATAAAAAAAATGTTAATAAGAGCATTGAATTTGCTCTCTGTGCTTTTGATGAACCAAATGTGCAATGAAGTTTATGTTAGACCATCTGTTCTACTGGTGTGAATGTTTTATTTTTTCTTCAACCCAAAAGGCAACATATCTGTGTGGACATTTCATCTTTAAAACAAACACTACGAGGCGGCATGTCACCTTTCCTTTTCACGCTAGCAGCTGACTGCTTACTTCTGTATGGACAGCTTTCCCTCTGTTACCAGTTTACGTTGGCAGACAGAGAGGAGTTGACTGCGACGATGGGGTTTGAGTCCAGCGTAGAACGGTTCCAGAAAGCAGGTAAAACAAAAACATAAGCCCAAAAAATTTAATAAACAAGCAAATAACAGCGTGAGAATGTGGTAAAATCTGAAAATGTGGTAAAAATCAGGGGGCTTTTCTTTTTCTGGATTGCAACACTTTTGGTTGGGTTTAAGGAAGTGGGTGGTTGTTGCTCAATCTGTGCTTTTTAAAACACTTTCAGTTGGGTTTAGGGAAGGGGGTGAGTGGGGGATCAGTTGGTCAGTCAGTCAGTCAGTCGACAGCGCCCTCTGGTAGATTCACAAAAACAAAAATTGCACAAAAAAAAACGTACCTCCTGGGACGTATTTTACATTTTCAGAATGAGCCTGGGTTGCCAAAAGGCATTTGTTTTGCTTTTGGTTTAATTAGACTATTTGTTGAAGATTTGTTTAGCTATTTCACATACATTTTTAAGTATATGACAAAAAAGGATGCTTAATTTTTACTTCATAAATTGTTTGTTAACTTGTCAAAAAGGAGTTTGCAACAGTGTAATAAAAAAACAAATTATTATGGTTTTAGTTCATTGTATTAAGTTTTACTTATGTAATTTAATGTGTTAATAAAGTGACATTTATATAAGAAAAATATATAGGTTAAAGGGTTAGTTTCCCCAAAAATGAAAATTATTTTAATAATTACTCACCATCATGCGGTTTCAGGGATTTGGAACCACATGTATCAATGTGGGAATAGTATACATTAGCTCAGTTTAAAAAGAGGACAATTTCATCTATCAAATTGTGGAAGAGCAAAAATAATACTCTTTTTTTTGCATTTAGTTAGAATGATATTGTGTTAAGTCTGTAAATGTACTTAATGAAAGGATATTTTTTCATATCCAGTCAATATTAAGATCACTAATAAACAGAAATCCAGCAAGTTTAATTATAAAGTCAAATCCGGGTCAATTAAGAATTGAGTGAACCTTAAAAAAAAACCTCTGTGACTAGCTATTAAGTAATAATTAGTTGAAGTTTTCACAGTGCATATTTTGAGATTTTTAGGTGGTGCAAAGGAGACTAAAAACACAAAGGAGTAATGACCTCAGCTGAAAAGGAGCATTGTTCATTTTATTTACAACTACGAAATGAGTTATTGTAATTTCATGAATGATTGCAAAGACAAACATTTCGTATTGAGAAAGTAAACAGGAAAGGAATTCATTTTATCTTATATTTTTTTTTCAATGTCCTGCATTCTACACGTGCCAAAATTTAGCATTCTCAACCAATGACTTCACTCATACGATAACTTTGAACGTTGGAAGGAAGCTCGCATAATGGAGCCTTGCACACTGTACACTTTGCATAAACATCTGGTGCTGCTTCTCGGTCCGGATGGTCTTTTTGGCGCTGATGAGCACCTTCAGCTCTGTTTACGCATGCTCTTGAGCAAGCCTCAGAAACACTAATGTAGAGCAATCAAGTTAAAATGGTGCCATGAGGCGCTTCGCGATAAACATCGGCAGCGATGCGAGCGAGGGTCCTTTTTTTCCACGTTTCCCACTTGGATGGTTGGTAGAACGTCTGCATATGGATTGCATTGTTGTGCTGATCAGTACTGTAGCAGGCTGTTTTTGTTTCATGAAGCACACGCCACAAATCCTGATAGTCTGGCCACAGCAGCGGCCTCCGTGTGCTGGTATTTATTCTCAGGATTTCATGTTTGACACATGTGATCTGCCCTAAAAAGGACTGGCATGCAAAACGAGCCCCACCGGGCCTACAGAGAGAATCACACCTCATTTTGCAGCCCTACAACCTAATCTACAGTCTAGACAGAAATACCACCCATTAAAGCCCGAAAGCCAGGAAGAAAGGGGACTGTGGTGGATCAGTTATGTTCTACGATGGTTCTTCCAAGTCTATAATAAGCTCATGCAATCAGACTGAGGAGAGTGGGAAATTAAATAAGAGACAAAGAGAAGGAATAAGCGCAGGCAGCACATTAGTCAAGCCACTTTGAGGAGACGGGGGGTGATGATAAAGATGGCTCTGAATGTCTGAAACTGCACACAGTTCTCATTGGGGGTTGGTCGTTGCCTAGTGGTTAATGATCTGAGATCCCAGGCATAACTAGGCATTTGTTAGAGGTTGATGCCCTTGAGTGCTTTTCTTATCACCATATGATGGAGTTCTTACTTTATCTGCTTTTCAGAGTTTGAAGTGCATTGTATGATGGAAGATTTACTGTTTCAGTCACAACATATCTTAGTTTTTGTAATGTCAGGATGACAGCATGAGGCTGAAATGATACGTTTCTATGAGAACTATATCAAACATACTATATCAAACTGGCCTTTGGCAGCAGGTAGTTATAAGAACTCCTATTGTGCTGGGTTAGATCCTACCCAGAAGAAGTATACTCCAAAAAAGATTTTTGCTGCTTGTTCAAAATACTTATTTAAAATGAGCTGAATCAACACAATTATTGTCCAAAAAACAACTCAATAATTGTGTTGATTTAGCTCATTTTATGTAGGGCTGGGCAATATTGCAAAAACAAATGATCACAATATCGTGTTTCATATCATTCGGAATTAATAATTATTGATATGAATTAATATTTAACAATCCATTTAGCAATATTAATTTTTTTTATCAATTTATTTTAATTTACCAACATTACTAAGGTAAATATTTTTAAAAACATTTTAAAATATCTGATCTCTTTATAATAAAATAAACACAAGTGTTAAAAAGACCCTTAAACCCGATAAATAAAAAGTGTGCGCAGTGTTAAAGTGTACATTCTGAACAATCGAAGCAAACTTTAAGGTGTGAATAATAATGATACTGTAAATCTCAAACTCTGTCAACAACACAAATTATGATAATCAAATCTGAGCTTTCAAGTAACAAAACTAGCCATCATTATTCAAATAAATATCTCAACATTACAAATTGTGAAGTTTGATGACTACATTACCCCTATGCTAAAAAAACATTCAGATGGGGTGCAAGTGGCTATCTCTTCACCGCTGCTTGTCAAGGCACTCATTTTTGCGTGTGTTGTTATTCTGACCTGAAGTGACAATGATACAAACCCAAAACTCAAATATGAAAAGCGTGAGCCTTCACCATTTTCTATGCGATTTGCTCTCTTCTAGCATCTCTCATAAAGGCGACCATTAACCATTTTTTCTGAGGATAACAAACACATACCATTGCTGCAGCTACAAGTTTATGGAGAAAAGTAAAAAGCACTGCAGAGTCTGGATGCTCTGTGTTTGTCTAAGGTAATTAGTCCTGTAATGTGTATATTTATGTTCAATCTGCTTGAATTTGTAAAAACCATTAGGTTGACATGATCCATTTGTGTTGGGACAACACAAAGCAATTGTGTGTAACTGAATTTTTACAGTGTAGTTGGTTTAATTCCGATAATTGAAATTATTCCTAGTTTCTGCAATGTGAGCACATTAAAAGCCGTTATATTTGGCGAAAGTTTTAGGAACTATGGAAATGTTACTAGTTACATCTACATTAATCCACATGTAATTGAAAACTTGTATTTGATATGTAATTGAAATCTTTCTCTGTTGTGTTTTGGCCTGCAATACAAACTCTGATGGCATGTTGTACAATGAAAACTGAGCTTTCTGATGGCGCTTTAAATGAAAATGATTTTGTTAAAATAAATTTGATCAATTTGTTTAGTTATATATACAGTACAGTATATATATATATATATATATATATATATATATATATATATATATATATATATATATATATATATATATATATATATATATATATATATATATATATATATATATATATATACATATATATATATACATATATATATATATATATATATATACATATATATATATTTATATATATATATATATATTCATTATCTTCAATGTATTGTTGTGCCTTCTCTTAACTTTTACAGTGTTCGTAAATACAATTGCTGCTTTGTACAGCAGTGTCTATGTAAAATTCCTTAAAAACTAACAGAAGATTTACTCACAATTGCTGTACTGTCAGAAGTATAATCACATTTGTGTTTTAGACCATGCTGGAAATTCATGGCTTTCCATATCATGACATAACAAAACACAAAACAGCATCACATGACATCTAATAGCATGCCATTGTTTATTTAACAAAAATAAAGCCAAGATAGAAAAGCCACGTGTGACAAATTTATGATTCAGTTGCCTGTCGATCCACTTTTAGCAGTAATGACTTAAAGTCATTTTTTGTATGACATAAGCAGTCTCTCAAATCATTCTGAAGGAGTTATGGAGTTTTCTGCACAGCTGTGATTTAATTTTCATCATGGGCAAGGAACTTTTTTGAAAAAATGCAAAACTGTATTGTGGAAATAAACCATTTTATGTATGTGGGTGTGTGGATGTAACCCTAAATTCAAATTTACAGCTGAGGCAGATTTAATTTCCATTAAAAATAAATGTCATGTTCACAGCCAGCAATCTTTTTCTTGTGTTTGTTTAAAACATGTCTGATAGACATCTAACAAGGCACTTCTAGGGTAAAAGAAGGATAAATTTGGGCTGTCAGTGAAAATTTAATAGACATCTAACAAGAATCCAAAAATAGACTACAGTATAGCCATCATATGGACAGATTAGACAGTCCTGCCTATTAATTCCTGCCTATCTAAAGGCTAGTAAAAAAATTTTTTTGACTATTGTTAGATGTCTATTAGATTTTCACTGACACTGACAGCCTTTTATCCAAAGTTAGGTGTCTATGTTTAAACGTCTTTTAGACATCTATTATAGACACAAAAATATTCTGCTGGCCACTCACATGAAGATGAGTGTCATCACATTATCTAGGTCATTTAGTCTGACAAAAAACAGCATGATTTCAGAATAAAGCATTCACATGACGTTTTTAAAAGACAAGTTATTGCTTTAGTCCGACTAAAATTGGACTTTTTAAAGTGCATGTAAATTCACTTGTTGACTCCCCAGAAGCTTTTAAGTCAAAATTGGTTTCACACTAAAATAACTTGAATATCACATGCTCGATTGTATAATGCTGTTTTTTTAGGTTCATGGGTGTGCATTATTGGTTGTTAAAACAATAGGGGGTTCAAGTTAAAGTGATGTTCAGGCATTACCGCTGTTGCTTAATGTTCTTGGAGGCCTTCCTTCAGTTCACAACAGGAAGGATGCAGGGTGTTTATGAGATCTTTTTTTTTCAGCAACACTGAAAAGAGCTCCAAAGTACAGCCATTGAAACACATGTGCTGGAGTCATTGGTTACTTCATCTCATTTACATGTTTGACCATTCTTGACCTTCTGGTTTTGTCCTAAATATGATCGTTGGAAAGAATAGATTCATCCTAGAGTCCCCTTGGAAAAATGCATAAACATATGTAAGACTTTATAACACTTTTAGAGAACATAAGTTGAAATAGGATTGTTGTGACACACTGATTGAATATTACATATATTTTGTTGGACATGGTCTTCAAATAGTAGGTTATTTATTGAACGTCTTGTTGCTTCTCAAGTAAATTTATCTTGCTATCTTTTATGTGTAGGTAGGTTTACTGGAAGAAAGAAACCGTAATTAGACACTACTGTATATGAATAGTAAACATAACAGTGATGAGGACTAATGCATATGTGGAATGATTTGTTACCAAGTTTTCCTCCTCCATAAATCTGACATGCCCTGTTGAGTGGAGTATGATGACGATTTTTCCATGTTTGAAATTTGAACCATTACATTCCACTTTTGGTGCTTCCTCTGGTAATTACAGGGCAGGTGATGATATCCTGTTCTTGGATGAACGTGTGAGATTCTTCTGTCTTTTAGTAAAATATCTTCCAAGAACATTTGCATTGATTTATTGATTTACATGTGCTTGAGTGTGTGTGGCATCAGTATAAGATCTGTTTATGCCTCTTAATGTCTTTTTATCCTTCTATTCATCCATTCATCAACTGTACTATCGATCCCTTCATCCACCCACCCACCCATTCATGTATTCTTCTGTCTTTCTTCCATCTATCATTCTATCATTCCCTTGTTCTATCCCTTCATTATCTATCCATTTATTTACCAGTGTCATTCCATCATCCATTGTATTGTATATATTTATTCCATTCGTCCATCCATTCTTGAATGGCTCTTTCTGTCTATGAATTATTTTATCTTTCCATCCATCTATCCATTCTTCTATCTTTCTTCCATCTATCATCCTATCATTCCATTGTTCCATGCCTTCAACATCTATCTATTTATTTACCAGCCATTCATCCATCCATCCACCCATCCATCCATCCGTCCATTCATCCATTCATTATTTTATATTTCTTCCATCCACCCACCCAGCCACCCACCCATCTATCTATTCTTCTATCTTTCTTCCATGCATCCATCCATCCATCCATCCATCCATCCATCCATCCATCATTCTATCATTCCATCTGTCATCCTATCATTCCATTGTTCCATCCCTTTAACATCTTTTAATTTTATTACCAGTCATTGTCATTCCATCCATCTATTGTATTGTATATATTTCTGTCATACATCTATCCATCCATTCGTTCATGTATGGCTCTTTCTATCTATGAATACTTTTACCATTCCATTCATCATCCATTTATTCATTCAGGTTTCATCCATCCATCAATCATTCTATCATTCCATCTATCATCATACCATTCTGTGGTTCCATCCCTTAATTATATATCCATTTATTCACCAGTCATTGTCATTCCGTCCGTCCGTCCGTCCGTCCGTCCGTCCGTCCGTCCGTCCGTCCGTCCATCCGTCCGTCCGTCCATCCATCCATCCATCCATCCATCCATCCATCCATCCATCCATCCATCCATCCATCCATCCATCCATCCATCCATCCATCCATCCATCCATCCATCCATCCATCCATCCATCCATCCATCCATCCATCCATCCATCCATCCATCCATCCGTGAATGGCTCTTTCTATCTATGCAACATTCAACCATTCTATCCACCATTCTATTATTTTATCCATATTGATATATTGATCATATCTATTTGCATATTATTATCTATTTATCTTTTTGATTACGAGTATGTCTATATGTTTTTTTTTTTTTTTTTTTTTTCATTCTGTCTATATGTTGTTCTATCTGCCTATACTGTGTCTGGTAATGATTTTAGCATGTATTGTGTCAACCTGTAGAAAAAAACAAAACTGTTTCCCTTTTTCCTGGAAATTGTGTACTGTCAGCCAATAAGGTTAGAGCTTGCCACATTGGGAAACTACTTTTCCATTTAGTGAGAAATATGCATCAGATCAGGTCAGTGAACAGACCTGTTCCACGTGCAATAGTGAGGTTCTCTAACTGTAGCAGAATCCCTTTTCTGGTGTTTGGACACAGTCCACATTTAAAGAACAAGCATCTGTTGTTTAACACTTCACTTTAACAATGCTGGATATTTTCTGTCATCTATATCCAGACACTGAGCTTTTTTCTAAGTCCCTTAGCTCTACTTTACAGAAACTCTTTGGGCACACAGGATCCCGCAAAAATAACATATTGATGACTTCAGGGAACCATAACAGTGTGAATGAAAGGCATGCCTGCCACCTTCAACTCAAGAGTCAAGGCCAACCTTTTTTATTGATTTCCTGCTGGTTGCTGTGGTCATTGTGTAAAGAAAGCAACAGTGGGGAAGGAAAAAAAACTCTTTCCAGACCCAGGCAAGGTGAACGTCTGGCTGTAAAGGTAAAAAGACATTCATAAAGCTCTCAGATTATTTTATCAGGCTCATTTTGTGAGGCGGAAAACGCTCTCGGCTATCTACGGCAGTATGTGTCACATTTGAAAACCATTATGAGGCTGAGCTGAAGCCTTAGGACACAAAAGAAACGGGTTTGTTTATCCTGACTCGTAGGAACTTTGTTTGGAACATGGTCTTGATAACAGCCCATTTGCTGTACGAAACGCACAAGGCTATCTGGTTGAAAAGGTCACTCGAGGTAATTTTGAGTGAGGAGGCAAACAATACAATATTTCTTCTGGTTTTATGTGCAGCCCGAATCCTGACGCTGTGTTTTTCTTACGCAAGTGAAAGAAAAAGAGCCTTATCTTACAATATACATTTTTTCCATCTTATGGCGTTGTCGTGTACAGTGGAAAATTTTCACTGTAACATCTGACGACGGTTATACGTCTTGTAATTTGCCTGCTATTAGCAAATGCACCCGGGATTGTTTGGTGAAGGGTGCGGCATGGGTGGCTACTCTGAAATCCACTGGCAGCGAACAGGCCTCATTTTGGCTGAGAGCTCCACCTCCTTAACGACAGTCTGTCTACGGGAGAGAAAATCCCACACTTTGATGTTCTTTCAGGGTGGCTGAGTTTTATAACATGTTATAACTAGATCAGAGCTGAAGGCAGAGCAATGAGCTCTCAGCACCCGCTGCAACATTATAACCAATGATTTGCTAGTCAACCGAATACAACTGTGATGTCTGTTTTTAAAGTTTCTTTTTTTTTTAAATGGTAAAATAAATCAGTCATTTGTGATTTCTCTTTTTTTCCAGTCCACATATTGTGTTCCTGTCTCAAAGTGTGCTAACGGGTGAGAGGAACCTCTGTGGGGCAAGGTTATGCCATGAAATCGCCCATTCCTGGTTCGGATTGGCCATTGGTGCACGAGATTGGACAGAAGAATGGATCAGCGAGGGCTTCGCTACTTATTTAGAGGATGTGTTCTGGAGCCACGTTCAAAAGGTATTATGATATGGTTGAATCTTGGCCCTGTTTCCTGCTGGTATTAACATGCTGGTATTTTTTAGTGGTCAGCCGAGACGCATTACTGTTGACACCTGGTAATAACATCTGTTCAAATGCATCTCATATGACCACTTTTGTTTAGATTTGATCTAAACCTTTCCATTTTATTTTGTGACACTCTACATCACAAGTGGTCAGTGCGACCCATGAGTACTATTGAATAAAAAACGCTTTTTTAAACAGCTTATGACTGGAAAGTAAGCGAATGGAAACCATGGGAAATGACATCTCTGACTTAAACCTGATTTATAGTTCTACGTCAATAGATCAGCACAGCACATACCCTGCATTTATAATTCTATGTTCAGTTTGTGCTGCTCTGGCAATAACACTTCCAAAACACTAGTAGGCAGTGGGGTTTCTATGTGTCACTGTGTCAAGTCAAGTTTTTTTGACTGTGATTTGAGTTTACGCCAGAAATGCATGATGCTACTGTAGAAGTAGTTCAAATTCACACTCATTCAGAGAAGAAAGAATCAGAAACCAGCAAACGTTCATCAATTTTAATTATAAAATAAGCACAAAAGAAAATGATCCATCCAGAGATCCTCTGTGACACTCAACACTTGTATCCACCAACCTCAATTTGCTCCCACGACTCTCTGCCCGCCTACACCCATCAATGCTACCAAGCCGGCCAATCACAGATCTTGCACTCCACGTCATCATGGCATAGTTACATTTTTTTGAGATGTGTGCATCAGGGTATGGATCAGGATATGGCAAATTGTACGTAACCGTGCGAAGGTGAACTTGACGCAAAAGTTCAATTTCATTTATTTATAGAGCACATTTAAAATTAGTCACAAGATTGTCCAAAGTGCTGTACATAAGACAAAGTTAAATTAAAAGACATAAGACAAGAGAAACAACTGAAAAAAATAAAAAAATGTAGCAGTAGAAAGTACTATTAAAATAATGTTAAAAAGCCAAGCTAAATAGGTACGTTTTTTGGAGTGATTTAAAAATAGATAGAGATGGAGCCATTCTAATCTCAAGGGGCAAAGTGTTCCATAACCGAGGCCCAGCCACAGAGAAAGTCTTTAGCAAAATAGTCTTTAGCAAAAGACTAAATTGACCTTTAGATCGTAATTCATGTGCGAAAACAAAATATGAAAACCTTGCTTTGGCATTTTCTCTCAAAAATGTCTCATAAATTATGGTACTATTATGGTACTTTTCAATACAGATGCTGATATTTGTAAAAAAAAAAAAAAAAAAAAATATATATATATATATATATATATATATATATATATATATATATATATATATATATATATATATATATATATATTATAGGTGGGCATAGATTAATTTTTTTAATCTAGATTAATTTCAAATTAATCTAGATTAAAATGGCTCATTTGAATTCTGCCGAAGGCATTCAGAATATGTGTGCTGCCCAAATAATAAGTCTTTGAGAACGGGATTCTCAAGCCAGGTGACGCATTAGACCAGGGGCTCATCTTCTGTTTCCAAAATGCATCACAAACTGCTTGAGAAACTGTTCTACTATGATAATTGGTGATGAAAATAAATGATGTTCAATAAGATGTACTTGTGTTTACTAACTGTTTATTCAGTTAAACATGAATGTTGAACTGTAGGCCTACATAAGCTCCAAACAGCGATTTCATACTTGCTTTTGATGTAGGTACATACAGAAAATGTTGCTTCGCAAAGACAAGTTCACAGAGCCCTGACGGTGTCAAACATCGAGTATGTTTACATGGGCAACAATACTTTAATACGATTTTAATATGATTAAAACAATACTCTGATTAAGAGTCTACCATGTAAACAGCGATTTTTGATTACTTAATGCGACTAAAGTCATAACTGAACTAAACAGAAATGGAATTGAGACGTGGAGTATGCAGATATTAGTGGCAATACTGACAAGGTATTCCCGTCGTGTAGGACTTTTCGCCATATTTTCCGACAAGCACCACACAGGCGGCTGTCAGTAAAGGACTGCACAGACACACAGACGCACACACACAAACACGCACACCCACACACACACACACACACACACACACATCGCGAAATGCGGAAGTTTTTTTTCTTCTCATTTGTCGTGCGTTATTAAATTCCATAATACTCTCACCAGTCCTTACTCATTTATTTGCGTCTAATACCCCAGTTTGTCACGAAGGCATGAATTAAATGTTCGTGAGTTAAAGTGAAACTGCTCAACTGCAGTTAGAGTCAGGCATCCTGCTGATTTGATTCAGAAGGGCACTTTTTTTCCAGACGGCTCACTGGTCAGGTATACATCCGCGCTAAACTATCAAGGTGAAAGTCATCATAGCTTCTGTAGAAAAGACCCAGCTCTCACCCAATTTTGAGAATAGATTAACGGCGATATTTTTTTATCGCACGATAAGAGTCTCGCGTTAACGCAGCACGTTAACGGCGATAACGGCCCACCACTAATATATATATATATATATATATATATATATATATATATATATATATATATATATATATATATATACATACACACATACACACACACACACACACACACACACAACAGTTCTGTCTGGTGAATCTGATTGGCTGATAGATGCGCAATATTCCCATAATAACAGCACTCGTACAGCCTGTCATCACTTTAGACATTACGCTAGAGAATCATTCAAACACTAGCTCTAAAGTGATGTTGGTGAATGAGCAACAGTTTATGCTGTTCAGCTGCAGATGTGAATAAATGGTGGAAGAAAGTAGTTCCTCTTACAAAAGGGTTTTGAGACTCTCTGTGTTTAATTTTCTTTTTTAAACACACGATTATGCCATCGAACTGTTGTATAAATGCAATTTCACACTCGTAGCAGTGCAATATGGCTTTATATCGTCACTGGTTGGCCTGCGGCCTCATGCCAATGCAGGCCTCCCACCAGTCCCGATATACAGCCATATTGCACTGCTACTCATATGATATATTTATACTCATATATATATTTCAGAGGAAGAGGAAAAACATATTAAACAATAAATTTCTTCATTCGTTTAGCACAATAATATTTCCTTCAAACATTTTTACACTTAATTATCCCCGTTAAAATGCCTTGTATGAAAGATTCTGTTACTTCTATTGTAAATTATATTGCTCTGTCATGTTTTTTCTTTCATTTAATATCACAATGCACATTAGAAATGTTCCACTTCAGCGACAAAGTAACCACATTTTAACCATACTGCAAATCACATTTATGAAGCATAAATCATATCCCAGTGAATGTTTTTGTTTACACATAGAGTTTTATTTTCCTGAAGCAATAATAAGCAAGCAAAACATTTCCATTTAGATTTTCTCCGAATGAATAAGACATGTCAGGTTATTTGTTGTGTTACATTTCAAAATTGTGGTTAGTTTAACTTTTTTTGCTTTGTAAAATTTGTCTAGGCTTAATGAATTTAATTAATATGGGTCATTTTAAACATACCACTATAACATCTGTTTGTTTCAAACTCACAAATTTGTTTTAATCTTTAAAATTTAAATTTAGCTCATGTCAACACTCTAGGTCACTCAACTATGCTCTCATTTCTTTCTCCCTGCTGTCAAGTAGCACTGCCAATATGTGCATCATTTTACTGTTTTGCTGTTTCACCCTCTTTTTTTATTGACACATTTAACAGAATTACAAACTTTCCATTGATGTCTGATGTCTGTATGCACACTTGATCCAATCCACTACTGTATCAGCCCACTCACAGCAGCTATAAAGACATCCCTGTACAATTTATAACAATATATATTTATATGACATCCTTAGTCTCTGCTATTTCTGTTCTGCTTCCCGTTTGTTCTGTTGTTGGTGTTTTCTTTGTCTGTATGGTATCAGTGGTGTGGTATCAGTTTTTATGTACACGAGCACTGTATCGGTGTATCCCTAGTTATTTACTATCCAACTTTTCTTCCTTTCACCTTGCAAACTGCAGAAAGCACCAAAAAACCCTGTTAAATGTGATGTGTTTACTAAAATTCATTACAGATACACACCTATTAGAGCTCATGCTGACTGGTCAGAGTATAAAATGAATATGAAATTAAATTAAATTTTCTGCATTAACCGGAAGGCTTCTTCCCCTGTAATGACCAAGATAGCTAATAATGAGTCACAAACTAGAGCTTGTGGAGTGTGATTGTGCGCCGCATCAACACAGCACTTCACTTCATTCACAATGTATTTATAATCTGTGTTTGCCAGCTCTGGATTAAAAGTCATTGTTGTGCTAATGGAATGTTTCCAATACGTATTTTTCAACAAGCGGCATTTAAAGCTGAAGTGTGTAATTTTATTGATGCTTTCAATGACTTTCTCTCATCCCCATTTGATATGCAGAGACTGTTGTCAGTAGGTCAGCGACACTGGTTCACTGATGACATGACTTTGGGTTGGGGTTTTCTGTGTGTCTGACTGACCAGTAGGGTTGGGTATCGTTTGGGGTTATTTCAATACCTGTACTAAACTGATACTTTAAAAACGATAACGGTGCCAAAATGGTGCTTGAACAGATATTTTTGAGCCACAAAATTATAGTGGATGACTGTAGAAAAATCTTTTATTTGACAAAAAAAAAAAAAATTGTAATCATTTTAATTGAACAATATATTAAAGTTTAAAGTATGCATCAATTCACATTTGTAACTCCTGGGTTCACAACAGGAAGGCACAGGATGGCAGGATTATCAAAACACGTACATTTATTGATAACACTTACGGAGATGAACACAGGAAGAACATGGGGTGAAAACAGACATCAACTTAGCACAAGAGAGAATACCGGACCATAAATACACAGAGGATGATGACATGGATTACATACAGGGGTGAGACACAGGTGGAGGTGATGAACATAATGATGGTGGGAACTAGAACAAAGGAGCAAATGGGGATGGTCACATGTCGAAACAAACACACGAGGAAGACAGGTTGTGACAACATATTATATATTTGAAATGAATTGCATTAATATATTTCTTTGATCATATGTTTGTTAGCATGAATTTAGGATTTGCAGTATGCAATTAACATTACATTAGCTTACTATTAACCTGTGGACAGGCTGTCATCAAAATCTGGGGAACACCTTTTTTTCTAGGGTTGGGGATTGTGACTATGTTTACATGGTCATCAGTAATCTAATTATTTGCCTTAATCTGAATAAGACAATAATATGATTAAGACGTTCACATGAGTTACTTTTTGAATGTTCCTTTCTTGACCCTGTTTTACATGTTATAACACACAGATCGATTAAAGTCATTGTGCCACCAACCTATCCACGTTTCCTCCGGAGGTTTGTGTAATTTCGGGTGTTTCATTTTTAATTTTTTAGTTTTAACTGCAGTTTGTCACTTTCACTTTCATTCAGCAATATATTGTTCATGCCCCTGTGACAAACTGAGGTATTGGATGAGAATATGAAGTAAAGACTGGTGGAGGAGTGATGTTTTAATGTATTTTGTTATCACACGCCAAATGGAAAAAAAAAACTCCGCATTTCATGACGCGGGTCCTTTAAGGTAATCAAAAATCGCTGTTTACATGGTCAACTCTTAATCAGAGTATTGTCTAAATCACATTAAAATCGGAGTATTGATGTCCATGTAAATGTACTCAGCGAAAGTGCCAAATGATCTCGCAAGCTGTCAAAGACCGTGCATTTTCTGATGATTCAATGTGCCCTCAAATGTTTCACTAAATTTGACGTGTTTCCTTACAATCATCTTTTGTAAAGCATCTGCTTCACGTTGCTGTGTCTGAATTCTTGCTTGTAAAATACAGCCATACCTTAGAATGTTTAGTTTAAGCAAATTTGATGAACGCGATCATGTCGCTCACTGATGAGCTGTACTGCGCACGTTGCCTTTGTGCGTGTGTTCTCTAAGCAACAAAAACAAATGCCTAACATCACCGACGGTGTCCGTATCCTTCAAATAAGCACCAGTGGCACCGAAATTAAGCACCGAAATTCATTTGCTGATTCAATCCGGTCCATACTGGTTACATAGGTATGGCACCGGGTTTCGGTACCCTACCCTACTGACCAGGGTCAAACAAAAGAGTTTTTGGGGAAACCTGGGCATATTTTTATCACTGAGGATGAAAAAAATCCCTGAACCAAAGGATTTCATTAACATTGTTGACTGAGCAAACTTTTTAACTGTCAAGTGTTTTTCACTGTAATTTCTGGCAACCTATGGCAAAGACAGCCGTGGTTGCTATAGTTATTCATATAGTCTCACAATAAACAGAACATACTGAACCACAAAGCCAACCTTTGCTAAAATCAGTTATAATGAAGGTGCCATTAAGTGCATTGATTTAAAAGGGACTTATTATGCAAAAATCACTTTTTATAAGACGTTTAAACACAGCTGTGTGTGAATATAGCCAGCCTCTAATATTAGTCTAATAATACTTACTATAGTAATTACTTACTATTTCTATATTTTATAGTAACACATAAAAGCAGGCTGCAGAAACACTTTGATTGACATTCTACTTTTGTACATGTCATCAGAGGGGGAAAACCTCACCCATTAGTTATGATCTTTCCCTCATTAGCCTAAACAGCCCTTAGTGAGAAGCAGCCGTCTGACATTAGAATTTTCACCTGCTGAAGATAATGTCAGCGACTGAGGATTATAAATGTGGAGTTTTAGATGCACAAATGAACACTGTAGTCTCCATAAACTGCCTTCTTCTGAAACACTTGTTTTCACATTTTCTTGTAAAATCTTGTAAAAATGTGCATAATAGGTCCCCTTTAATATGTAAAATTGCTATCTGATATCTAGAGTATATAATAGGTATGTATAAATAAATGGGTTTGCTCGTTTGCAACATGGAGGAATTACCTCTAGAATGAACCAGCAAACAATAATCTTTAAAAATTGTTTTTTGGTTCTGTATAAAATACTATTGCACTCGGTTTTGGAACAATTTAACAATTGTTTTATTTTATATAATACTATATTTTAAAGTTTAAGTTGACTTAAATAAGCTGTTTTGGTTCCTTAAATTTATTAATGTGAATTTCCTTAATACTTTAATAAATATAAAGGAGATTTTTTTTCCTTGAAACCTGAGTTTCACGAGGTGTACCCATAATCTTATAACTAAGGGATTTCTTAGCTTAACTGCTTTTATCCAACTTCATAGTGAAGTAAAGTTCTTTACTTTAATTCATTTGCAGCTTTTTTATCTGTTCTTTTCTTCTGTTTTTCTCAGTTGGGCTGTAGAGAGGCTGAGGAGCAGAGACAGTTAAAGGCTTTGCTGCGCTGGAGGAGATTGAGTGATGAGTTGCAGAACTCTGAAGAAGAGCTGCAGGTCCTCAGGTATGATTGGCCATGTCTGTGTCTCTCTGTATGTCTCTCTCTTTGCTTTCATCCTTCTCTAACTGCCAATCTCAAGTCCATATAGTCGCATTACTCCTCTTGCAAGGACTCATCCATCATCTGGACAGTAAGTTCAGAGTAGAACCTCAAGTTCACTTTTAATAGCAGTTTTGAAACAAGCGTGTCTCAGTTACAAGTTTGTTGTAATTTAAGGCAGTATTTGCAGTCTGAATCTGGACAGATTTCAATTACGGATTGTTATATATATTCAGAGCATCAATACTTTCGTCTTTAATTTCACACCCATCAATCTGATATGCTGATATTATATTTTTTTCTTTTTCATTTTTGTTTCAAATAATTATTTTTATGTTGAAAATGTCAGCTTTGCCACTGCAGGAATTAATCACATGTTCAAATGTATTCATATAAAACAATTTTTTTAAATAGCAAAATAATGCTTATAATTATTGTTCTTCTCTTCTCTTCTCTTCTCTTCTCTTCTCTTCTCTTCTCTTCTCTTCTCTTCTCTTCTCTTCTCTTCTCTTCTCTTCTCTTCTCTTCTCTTTTCTTCTCTTCTCTTCTCTTCTCTTCTTACACTTTATTTTAATGTACAATTCACACTATTAACAAACCATTAACTAAAACCTTTAGCTCAATAAACTACTAATTAGCTGCTTATTAGTTAAGATAGTACTTTGGTTTACTGTAGGTATCGGGTAGGGTTAGGGATATAAAATGAGATCATACTTTATAAATTATAATAAACAGTTTATATCCTAATAATAGGCAGGTAATAAGCCAGTAAATGGTATGAATTGTTACTGAAACAGAAGTGTTACCATTTTTTGTTTATTTTCAAGAAGGTTAAAGACTTTTTTTACTATCAAATTTCATGCATCCAATGAAACTATACTACTATACTATACTATACTATACCATACCATACCATACCATACCATACCATACCATACTATACTATACTATACTATACTATACTATACTATACTATACTATACTATACTATACTATACTATACTATACTATACTAAAAATAATACTACTGCATACTTACATTCACCGGCCACTTTATTGGGGTACACCTTACTAGCACCAAGTTGGACCATCTTTTGCCTTCAAAACTGCCTAAATTCTCAAAGTGTGCCAAGAAAATATCCCACAAACTATTACACCGCGACCACCACCAGCCTGAACTGCTAATACAAGGCAGGATGGATCCATGCTTTCATGGGTTGTTGATGCCAAATTCTGACCCTACCATCCAAATGTTGCAGCAGAAATCGAGACTCATCAGACCAGGCAACGTTTGTCCAATCTTTTATTGTCCAATTTTGTTGAGCCTGTGCATATTGTAGCCTCAGTTTCCAGTTCTTGCCTGACAGGAGTGGCACCCGGTGTGGTCTTCTGCTGCTGTAGCCCATCCGCCCCAAGATTCGACGTGTTGTGTGTTCAGAGATGCTCTTCTGCATACCTCAGTTGTAACGAGTGGTTATTTGAGTTACTGTTGCCTTTCTATCAGCTTAAACCAGACTGGCCATTGTCCTCTGACCTCTGGCATCAACAAGGCATTTGTGTCCACAGAGCTGCCGCTTACTGGGTATTTTCTCTTTTTTGGACCATTCTCTGTAAATCCTAGAGATGGTTGTGCGTGAAAATCCCAGTAGGTCAACGGTTTCTAAAATACTCAGACCAGCCCATCTGGCACCAACAACCATGCCACGTTCAAAGTCACTTAAATCACCTTTCTTCCCCGTTTTGATGCTCGGTTTGAACTGTAGCAGATCGACTTAACCATGTCTACATGCCTAAATGCATTGAGTTGCTGCCATGTGATTGGCTGATTAGAAGTTTGCGTTAACAAGCAGTTGGACAGGTGTACCTAATAAAGTGGCCAGTGAGTGTATGTCACACAACATTACGGCTAATAATTATACAACATGCAACAGCCACACTGTTTTTCTTATTTAACATGTCATTTTAAAACATCTACATAGTTTACATATGAAAATTATGGTGACATTAATTTATTTCTGTGCTTGATTTAAAATTGCATGTAAAATCTGTGTCCTCAAGCAAAAACAGTGCTACTGTATATATCATGCATGTTCTTAAGGAAACAATATATTCTAAAACAGCATATGTATGCAATCAAATTTCCAGGTATGTGCTCCAGATTAATTACAGCGAGTGCTTGAAATAGTTGTGACATTTCAGTCTGCACAGAATAATTTCAAGCATGTCATTGCAAGAGAATTATTTGATATGAGATGTAATGTAACATTCTCATACGAAGAGCACAGTATAGCACAAGGTTATGTAGGTGTGTAGAGGAGTAGATTAGCCTGGCTTAACTTTTAGGAATGAGAAAGTGTGTGTGCGTGTGTGTGATAGAGTGATAGTGCTTGTCAGGAATTCAGCTGTCACAATACCAGCAGGTTTTGAGGATCCACCTGACAGCATGAATCTGGCCCATCCTCCGCTTTGAGGGGCCCACACCCACTGTAATCTCAGGGATAAAATGTGCAGACAGTCTGGAAAAATGCCTGTCTTCGGAATAAAACACAGAACTGTCACGTTTCATATTTAATATATTTAGTAAGTGATGCTATGACAAGGAAAACATGTCATTAAAATCTAGAGTGTGTGAAAGATCAAACTTTAGAGTGTGGCGTTTTGCTACAGCACAAGGTCACAGGTTCAATTCCCAGGGAAATGCGAGGACTAATCAAATTTATAACTTGAATTGCAGTGTAAATTCACTTTGGATAGATGTGTCTGCTGAATGAATAAATGTTAGGCTAAAAATATTGTGCAAGTACAAATAGGCAATTTTAAAAGGCTTTGGACTGTGTGCGGATTTGTGTTCGGTTATCAGCTTCCATCCACAGAAAGTTGCATTACAAAATGTGTCAACATGCAATTCATTATGCAAGAACATTATGTGTGATGTCCTGTCAAGCTCATTTAATTTTATAATATTATATATATATATATATAATATAGGGTGTTCTGGGTAGTTGCTAAGGCCTTGCTAGGTGGTTGCTAGGCATTTGCTAAGGTGTTCTAGGTCGTTACTAGAGTGCTACTTGGTGGTTGCTAGTGTGTTCTGAGTGGTTGTTAGGTGGTTGCTATGGCATTGCTAGGTGGTTGTTAAGGTATTGCTAGGTTGTTGCTAAGGTGTTGCTAGGGTGTTCTGATTAGTTACTAGACGGTTGCTAAGGCGTTTCTAAACTGTTGTTAGGTGGTTGCTAAGGTGTTGCTAGGTGGTTGCTAAGGTGTTTTGAGTGGTTGCTAAGGCATTGCTAGGTGGTTGCTAGGGTGCTCAGAGTGGCTGCTAGGTGGTTGCTAAGGTGTTCTGAGTGGTTGCTAGGCAGTTGCTAAGGTGTTGCTAGGTGGTTGCTTGGCAGTTGCTAAGGTGGTTGCTAAGGTGTTCTGAGTAGTTGCTAGGCAGTTGCTAACATGAATTAACATGGTTCTAGTATGAATTAGCATGTTGCTAGCATGTTTCTAGCATAAATTAGCATGTTATTAGCACGGTTCTAACATGAATTAGCATGTTGCTAGCATGTTTCTAGTATAAACAAGCATGTTGTTAGCGTGAATTTTGCACATTTTGTTTCTAGGTTCAGGGTAAGGTGTAGAATAGGTTTTATGTTATTTTTAAAACAATGTAAAAAAAACTATTGTGTTTTGTTTTTTTAGATTTTACTTTGAAGCTGCTGTGATAAATGCAAAAATGTATTTGTGTTTGATGCAAACATTTGGTCAAATTGTTTGCATATTATTTGTCTGTACAGTGTGTGTGTGTGTGTGTGTGTGTGTGTGTGTGTGTGTGTGTGTGTGTGTGTGTGTGTGTGTGTGTGTGTGTGTGTGAGAGAGAGAGAGAGAGAGAGAGAGAGAGACAGAGAGGGAGAGAGACTGAATGAATGAATTCATATTCCAGTATTGATTAAAGTAAATGATCTAAATGTATTTATGTGTATTTTTATATTCTGGGTGAGACATAAAGCTAAAAAAAGTTCACCCAGTTAAATATTGTTGGCCCAACAATTCCCATAATTCTGATATGTAACCCAAACTGTCTGTCAACAAATGTAGATTTGTATAACTGCGCATCTCTGGTAACGCAGATCCGCCATTGGCGCGTGCATGTGCACACAAGACAATCACAGCGGTAAAATCAAATGCTGAATCGAAACTTTTTAAAATCCTGAATCAATATTGGAATTACCTTCGCACGCTGGAGGAAGGATGACACCATGGCTGAAGGATTTATTTTAGACAGGTAATGTTCTGTTTTAAAACTATTTTAGTCACGCAGAGCTGATGTAGATTGTGTTGTGTAATGAATGGGTTATATGCACAGATGTTGTTCAGCCACTGAAATCTTCCGGTGAATGATTGATGTGACTATTTTCAGTTTCATAAGGGACCTTTTACAGCATCGATAATGTAGATTTTATTTAGTTTAACAACAAAACACAAGTAAATAGCGCTATTCCACATAGCCTGCTTTACTGAGGTGAAGTTGGTTTTATATTCACATTCATTCATTTTTGAACAATGACAACGCGCTCCCTATATTGTTTACCATGCTGCTCTGAACATTCAGTCTGAAATAGCATGTAAGTATGGCTTAGTAATGAGTGTAATTTCTGCACAACGCCGGCCAACCACTAAGCATACAGTAGTTGCTTTAGGACAAAGCGTGTGAGAGAGTGAGACCAGACTAACGATCCTTGCATGCATGAAGTATTTCACATTATGACAAGTTTTGTTTGCTTACTACATAACTGAAAGCGTGCTAGATATAATACAGTTTTTCGTTCGGAAATGTAGTTTTCTAAAGTACTGTAAAGTTTTCTAACTGGCGAATGACATGAACTAGTGGGTTTCTGCTGTCATATGCTTGTGTTCGTGATTTCAGGAGGCATGGCTTTGGACGGCAGAGAGAGACTGTGTTTCAAAGATATTATGCTAACCAGTTAGATTTTGGCAGATCACCTACTGCATTTATGGTCAAATGCAGGGATGCAGTGCATTGAATTTAAACATCTTTACAGGTTAAATAAAATAACAAAGGTTGACAAAAGGACAAAACATTTTATTTATTTATTTTACTATTTATTATTATTATTATTATTATAATTATTATTATTATTATTATTATTATTATTACTGTATTATTATTATTATTATTATTATTATTATTACTGTATTATTATTATTATTATTATTATTATTATTATTATTATTATTATTAATTTTATTACTGTATTATTATTATTATTATTATTATTATTATTATTATTATTATTACTGTATTATTATTATTATTATTATTATTATTATTATTATTATTATTAATTTTATTACTGTATTATTATTATTATTATTATTATTATTATTATTATTACTGTATTATTATTAATATTATTATTATAAATATTATTACTGTATTATTATTATTATAATTATTATTATTATTATTACTGTATTATTATTATTATTATTACTGTATTATTATTATTATTATTATTATTATTATTATTAATATTATTATTATTATTATTATTGTACTAAACATTCATGTTGGTGTATATATGCAGGAATAGTTCACCCAAAAATGAAGATTTTGCTCTTAAGACCACTTTTTTCTTCTTCAGTAGAACAAGATTTTATATTATTTATTTATTTATTTATTTATGTATTTATTTATTTTTACTAAAACCATTGTCCTTGGCAATTCATAAAATGTAAGTGAAAGGCTATCAGCGCTTTGGGAGACAACCTAACATCTACAGCCAAAACAATACACTGAGGTCATGCGATGTGAAATTATCAGTTTGTACAGAAAACTGAACATATTTACACATTTGCATTAAGAGTAAGTAAATTAACACTTAAAAAAAAAATTTTATTTGGTAAACTCTCCTTTGAAGTGTTGTTCTCCTTGCTTGAATTAAGTGTAAAGGTGAAAGAGTCATAACTGTTATAGCTGTTTCTTGCTTTAGACTACAAACTGTTCTTACAAATTCTCCATTTTCTCTCTACAATATCTTGCCACTCAACCGTATTTAGGCACAATTGTAGTTGCACTGTCAAAAGACGTTCCTTCAACTGCGAAAAAGACAGGCAGACAAAAATAGTGGACATACGGGAGACGTTAGTCAGACTCATTGATTTTTGACGCTCGAGAATATCTGTTTATTTGTTCGTTCATCTCTGCATCCGTCCAGAAAGGAAGGCCTATTGTGTTTGATTGAATACCTGTCACCCTTTTCATTGGGCTGCTGTGGGCACTTCCACAAACACACATGCAAAAGCCAGTGTGACCGGGAGGAATAATACATGCCTTTTAAAGGAGCTCGCTCTTATCACTCACTCCCATACAGTGAGGAAGAGAGAGGAAAGGGAGGGAGGAATTGCTCTTTATTTTTGGAGGGGAACTAAATGTAAGCATCAATAATGTACAAGCACAAGTGAATGTCCCAAATACAAGAAGGTAGCTGCCATTTTAACTCCTTTAGACCTTTAGCTTTATCTCGAAGAGAGCGTCTGGTGGGTTCTCTTATGTAAATCCGTAGTTTGTTGATAAAAAAAAAAGAAATATGACAATACATACTTTACCTTATTAATGCATTTGTTTATTTTGGCATTGATATTTATGCTGTGCACCCTCAGAAAAAATGGTACAATGTTGTACCAAAGAAGGTACAAACCCTTGTGACTTGGGCAGTACCTTTTTATTGAACCGAATTGTACCTTAAGACAAAGAAATAAATTTGTACCATTGCAGTTTGTACTTCTAAGGACATGATTTGTACCATGGGAAACCAAAATGATACAACATTTCATTACAATACCTTCATCAGAGCTACAAATCTGATCCATAAAGGTACCACTACAGCGACAAGACGTTTTGTACCTTAACAGTGTCAAATGTGTTCCTTCAAGAACTATTTAAAGGCATTTTGCTGTATCCAAAATGTGTCAATTTATTTTCATGAAATACATTTTTAAACAATGTTTTTAAAAAAGTTTCTTTTTGTGTAAATGCACCTTTTCAGTTGACAATAAAGAATAAAAACACTTTAACATAAATCAAAAGATCTATTTTTTGCTAAACATTTCACAACACTTTTCACAGAAATGTTAAAGAAACACACTCTACAATATGCAATATAAAACTTTTTTTCTCTAATTTTCACACAATACCCTTTGTAATCACTTAAAAGTTCGTTTAATTTACTTAATTTTAAAATAGAAATAGAATTATGCAAAAGTATTGTAACGATATGCACCATGTTTGATTAGTTTTACAATACTAAAATGTCTGCATGAACACTTTACACATGCAGGACTTTTGCCAGCTCACGTGGAAAGCAAACGCCAAAAAGTGCGGATATCAATAATGAAAATATATTTATCAGATATATTTATGCTTACCAAATGTTTATTAAAATGCCTTAAATGTTTAGTTTACAATACTTATAGTTTTGTTTTACCAGTTGTTTTTTTATTATAGAACTTAATAGGGATGGGCATTTCTGACCATTCTTCATTTCGATTAATCCACAGGTTTGACAAACGAGTACTCGATTAATCGGGGCGGGGCTTAATCAAGAGGCGGGGCGTGTGTGCGTCATAGGGGCGGGGCTTAATCAAGAGGCGGGGCGTGTGTGCCTCATAGCGACAATTAAATAACATTCAATTAAAAAAAAAAAAAAATATATATATATATATATATATATATATATATATATATATATATATATATATATATATATATATATATATATATATATATATATATATATATATAAAGCCCTGTTAAAAATGTTGTTGATAAAACTATGACAGGATTCAGAAAACAATTAAATCAAACCTGTTGGGTTATTAAAAATCACCATCAATATTGGTTAACACAGTAAACATTTAAGAAGTGTAACAAGTGGCGTATTTAGGCATGGGCAATATGGTCGATGCCCATAGCGGCATCTGGGTGGCACGGGGAGACGGTGCGAAAAAAACGAGCCCCAGTACAAGCTTTGAGTTACGATTTACTTTATGCAAGTGTATTAATTTAAAGTAGTAATCCCAGAATAAAGACGTTAGAGGCCATTCACATTTGACGTATTTTGCA
The DNA here is from genome assembly GCA_903798195.1 of Danio kyathit. NCBI lineage: Eukaryota > Metazoa > Chordata > Actinopteri > Cypriniformes > Danionidae > Danio > Danio kyathit. The sequence goes on along the minus strand of LR812526.1, from coordinate 38,343,287 downwards.
TGTGCAAGTTTGTTATTGTCTATGTGCAACCGAAACAAAGGTGGTGAAAGCAAACTGATGCATGCATGCGTGCAGAAAACCATTCCCGCGCGCCTCATGCGCTGCTCTGCACCCGGTGTGAATAGGCCTACCGGTTGTTTAGGCTACATGCATGCCGGTAAAATACACGCCGCTTATGTACTGTGAAACCCGATTAACTTTAATGCAGAGGTGTCGGCGCGCAGCGAGCTTTGCAAGTCGACAAAACTAAGTTATAATATGATGATGATCTTATTTTGACTATATGGCTATGAAGCAGAAAGCAGAGATCATGAATCAGGGAGGTAAGACTTAATAACATTAATTCTCAGCCATGAGTCGGGTCTAAGACTACAGATAATTACATAAAATATATATTCTTTGTATTCTATAGAATTTACTTTAATATCCAAGCAAAAGATTTTTTGCGATCTTAGCTTCTTAGCTTATCACTCCAGCTGTGTCTACATTTTTTCCAGTTACATTTTGGATTGATTTCTGTTATTTATTTAGAATAATAATTGTACAATAATAATAATAATAATAATAATAATTTTATTTCTAAGTACATTTCTAAAAGCAGGTGGTTCGCCCAGGGTGCCATTCGAACCGCCACTGACGTGAAGCATGTAGGTTTTCTACATGAGGCATTGTAAATAAAATTAATCATAATGCCTAGAGACACAATATGAAAATATTATATTACAAATTGTGTTTATCTACACAAAATGCACGTGAGTTTGAACTACATGCCAACCAGAAAGTGGATGCGGTGCGCAGGGCGCTTTAAAACAACGGCAACTGAAGCCGCGCAGAAAAAAGAAACCAAAGTTATTTTACAGTATTATCCCCTTCAATATGTGTCTTATTATTACTATAAATATTTTGGATCCGTTTTTAAAAATATAATCTACCTTTTTCTATATTGTTGACAACAACAATAAAAACACATGATACTCTGCATTTCAGTTATTTTATTATCCAACTGACATTTTTACCAAAACAATATTTTACTTCAGCAGCATCACAACAGATGTGGATCAAAAGGTTTTTTTTTTTTTTGTAAAAGGTTTGCAAAAATAAAGTTTCACCAAAACTTAACCAAATGGCTGTTAAGTAGCACAGTGATGCGCGGAGGGCGATATAGGCTATCCGCGGGCGCTGCAGATAATCCGCGGGTCGGGTAATAAAAAAATACATTATGATTAATTGCCGGTGGGTCATAGCAGTTGACCAGCAAAAAACAGAGAGTGGACTTCGCAAAATGTGAAGATGAGACGCCCAAACACAGTGCAAAGAAAAAGACCAAGTAAACATAACAAAGCCTATAAACATAACATAACATAGCTGCTGTTTAGGCTGAAGTGACGCCGTTTTTGTTATCTTTTTCCATATGTAAAAGCTGAATCTGCTGTTAATAACGAACGATCCACAGTAACCTATCATCATGCTTAAAACAAAGAATTAGAATTATTATGTCGATCGGGTGCGGGCCCGGGAGTGGATATATATATCCAAATATAAAATAAAATAAAATGTGTGGGCGGGTGGCGAGCGGATGATTAGAAAGAAGGAGCGGATTCGTGTAACATTTCAGCTGATCCGCGCATCTCTAGCACATAGCCTAACTAAAATTAGAAGCTAGCATAATTTGGCTGCGTAAACTTAAAATAAAAATAGCCTGAATATTTTTACCACATCTATAAAAGTTAAAGATTGGGTAAAATAACATTTCTTTCAAAGTGATCAGTCAGTGGAGGTAAATAAAATAAAGCCGGACTAATTTAACTATTCTGCTTAAACTTAAAACAAAAACAGCCTGAATATTTTATCATGCATGGCTAATAAAACTTAACACAAGGAAGGACTACATGTTTTTTTCAAAAAGATCAGTCGGTCTACATGCTCCGATGAAAGCCGAGTGCGAAGTTTAATTTCAATTGGACGGCGGTGGAAAAAAGGCGCTCAGAAGGCAGAGAAGTTGCAGGAACAGCCAGGTACCACTAGGCAAAGGTGCTTAGCCTTGCAGATCGAGACTCATTTACTTGCACCAAAGGATCCGGGTTTAGAGAGATGCATGGCTCCATGAAGTAGCTTTCGATTTTAGTGTCATCTGGTGAAACATCTTCACTCGTGCCATAGGCTAGTCCTCGCCGAAAAGATTGTCTGACACGGCGCGCACATGACAGCTGAAAGCATCACACACCAGACGCGCACATTCGCATAGTATTTAAAATGAAACTATTCAGATGGCGCTCTGTGGCGCGGCAGAAATATGAAGTGTCCTGAGTCGTGGCTGAGCACCGCTGTGTGCCCTGAAACCTACGTTTAGAATTCTGAAATGCGCTGGGTGGCGTGACGCGGCGCTTCTAGTGTGTGACCCCCTATACTCCATCTGCGCTCAGGTCTCTCTGGACCGCAACTCCCTGCAGCCATAACCAATCAAATATCAAACTACCGCCCAAATACCAGCATAACCAATCAGAAAGATTTAAAGTAATTTAATTTTAGAGCCAATCGATCATCGTTTTCATGCTCGATCGTCGCTGATGCGTTCGATTAATCGATTAATCGAATGATCGTGCACATCCCTAGAACTTAATAATTAATGTTTATGAGTTTCTTTACACATATGCTTTTAAATGATGATTTATGTTTTAATATGGAAATTATTCATAAAATCACTTTGCCTTTCCAGTAATATTTATTTTCATAGGTAATGTAATAAAGAAGGAGTTGTCCAACACTTATGTACCTTTTTATGAGAACAATTGTGTACCTTCATTTCAATTGTACCATAAAAGGTAGAGAGAAGTATCATAAGAGGTCTTTTCTGTACCATACAAGGTACAACTTTTACAAATGTACAAAACTGTTCATTAACATTATAATATTCTTAAGGAACATTATTTGTACCACTGTGTTCCTTTTTCTGAGAGTGTGTAGTAAACAGTGTTGGGTGTAGTCAGTTGCAAAGAAATGAATTATTGTAAGAAAATTTGTTTTCCTACAGAAAAAAGTAAGGGATTATTTTCCATTTTTAGGTTATGTAATTAGTTACTTAAAATGCTTAAATACTGTACATAAATGTAACTGTGCAGATCAATTCAGAGAAGCAGAGTAATTGTATATTTTGTTATAAAAACATTTTTGCTGAATAATGAAATTTAACTAAAGAAGGTTACATTTATCAAGACAATTGCATATGCTTAAGAAAAAATAATAATTCAGTGAGAAATATGATCATGAAATGATATGACTTAAATTCAGAGAAGCAGAGTAATTGGATATATTGTTTTTCAGACATTTTGCATAATAACTTGATTTATTTACTACAGAATGATAGATTTGTCGGACATTTGCACACATCATTAAAAAACAATAAATTGAGTAGAAAATGAATACCAATATATGGCATGTATGAAATAGGGTGTCATTCATTTGAACGTTTTGTGTTTTGATGCATATTTTTACATTGTGAAGTAAATTGAGTCAAGTGTTAAATTCCTTAATGAGTAATTTAGTTACTTTTCAGACAAAGAAATTATAAAAGTAATTTAAATGCAATTTTATTAATGTAATTAGAAATTCTGAATTATTTGCTTTTTTGAAGTAACTATCCAACCCAACACTGGTAGTAACCATTTTATAAACAATAATGTACTCAAGACCTTTCTGTATTGTGAAAAAGTCTGACTTACCTCTCATAACACTTTAGTAACATAATTCACTGGACACAAGTCAGTTTTCCACTTAAACTAATTTACTTGAACCAGTTTCTGTACTTACTTTTTTAAATACAGCTATTTTGTCTTTAAGCACTCTGTATATAGGACTCATTTCCTACCCATCTCATCTAATGCCAAAGTTACTATTTATTCATCCTAAAATGTCATTTTAGAGTCAGTTACAGAGGCTTGAGTCATTAATAGCAGACAAATTCATTTTTTATTGATGTTAGAGATTTAGAGATTGAGAGAGAAGTGTGTGTGAAATTCTGGAATCTTTGAGTCTCTTGACAGCGTTCAGCAGAAGCAATGTCTCTACTAATAATGAAACCATAAGTTTATTTGCTTCAAGAACAGTCATCGCTTCCTCATTTGTGAGAAATGTCATGTAGCTTGTAGTTTCTAAAACTTTCATATAAAAAATATATATCATTGCATTGCTGACGACACATTTATATGACTATGTGTGAAGGTGTGTGTTTGCATTTGTATGGATCAGACATGTATGTGCAGTAAAGTCTGGAGTATCATGAGAGAATTCAGTTCGGACTCACCTCCACTTCCTATTTAAGAGCACTAAATGTGTGTGAGGGATTAAAAGTGTGGTTTTACCACTTTGATAAGCACACGTTAAACTTTTTGGTTTGCTTAATCTTGTTACGTTTAGCGATGGTCCAAAATGAAGATGCTTTTTGGCTTTCCTGTTATGCTGTTGTAATGACATTCAGTCAGTGTATGACTACAGGTGACACTCTTCACTAGAAAAAAAAATTGATGAAGAATATGTTAATTTTTAAAGATGATTAGACAGAGAAGCATATATGTATATGGCCATGTTTATTAAAAAACAAGTCTTGTTACAACCAATTTTTCCAGACCTTTGACATCAATGAAAATTCAGATTTGAATCTTTGAATTGATGTAGATTGTTTTAATAATAACTCAATTGCCCATTATCAATTGGCCTAATTATTTCCTAGAATTATTAATTTTTATGTTGGCTTTAAATTGAAAACGAATTATTTGGCTTAATGATGTTGCCTATGATGCGCTCAAGACCTGCCTAGACCTACTTTAGCTATGTCTTTCCTAATAAATAAATAATTCCACACCTTATTAAGCAACAATCATCAACAAGTCACACTTTTAAAACCCATGATTTAAGTTAAAATACATTTTCAGCTGTGAATGATAACATGTGAAAAATTCTGTACGCTTCATTGGAAGAGAGGCTGAATACATATGTACAGTTCAGAATATTATAGTGAAATGCATCCATAACACCTTAGCAACCACATAGCAACGCTTCGGGATTATAATGACTAGTTTGCACAGGCAGTCACCACTGTCATTTTCTTCTGGAAATGTTAAGATCCAGCTCTGCCACAGTTTTTTTCATGAATAAGCTTCGCTGGTAGGAACTATCAGAGAGAAACTGTATCTGAACTCAATCTCCATATATGGGAAAGCATCTGTCCCTCTTTCCAGATCTTGCTTTATTTCTCTGTGGAATTTGACTGCGTAGACCTGCACTGAGGGCACATGCTAACAGAGATAAAGCATTAGAGCGTGATCAATCTTACTGTGGTTTATCACGATCAAGTCTCTGACACAAAGAAACAAACAAAAGCAGGTTATGATGGCTAGAAAATCACTGCACACGTATAGTTTCATGGCCCTTTGTCTGCAAGAAGAAAAAAAAACCCTAAAAAAAATAGCTGTTGTCTGTGTTAGCGGCGCCTGAGTATCGACCAAATCTTTACAAGAGCCTTTTATTGGCAAGACCAGTTAATCTCCCAAAGAAGATCAATAGTTTTTAACCGAGGTTGTCATCACACGCAGAGATGGCCAGCACTCAAAGCTCTTTTTTGTTTTCAGCAAGCTACAGTACAGTACCTTTGGCCATAGGAAGGAAACACTTTATCGGTCTCTGTTGTGATAATATAACCTTTACAATGCATAAAAATGTAAAAGGTTTCCTAATCCCTTTTCATAACCTCTAAATCTAAATTTGCCAGTTCGTGTCATTATGGTTAATTAGCCTGTTACGTTTGCATTTACTTAATTTAAACCAAGTGACTTACAGAGAATTATATGAATATATATATATATATATATATATATATATATATATATATATATATATATATATATATATATATATATATATATATATATATATATATATATATATATATATATATATATACTCACCGGCCACTTTATTAGGTACACATTACAGTACTAGTACCAGGTTGGACCCCCTTTGGCCTTCAGAACTGCCTTAAATCTTTGTGGCATAGATTCAACAAGGTACTGGAAATATTCCTCAAAGATTTTTGTCCATATTCACATGATAGTATCACGCAGTTGCTGCAGATTTGTCGACTGCACATCCATGATGCGAATTCTACTCTTCCACCACATCCCAAAGGTGCTCTATTAGATTGAGGTCTGGTGACTGGGAAGGCCATTTAAGTACAGTGAACTCATTGTCATGTTTAAGAAACCAGTCTGAGATGATTCGCGCTTTATGACATGGTGCGTTATCTTGCTGGAAGTAGCCATCAGAAGATGGGTACACTGTGGTCATAAAGGGATGGACATGGTCAGCAACAATACTCAGGTAGGCTGAGGTGTTTACACAATGCCACGTTGGTACTAATGGGCCCAAAGTGTGCCAAGAAAATATCTACACCATTACAGCTCAACCACCAGCCTGAACTATTGATACAAGGCAGGATGGATCCATGCTTTCATTTTGTTGACGCCAAATTCTGACCCTACCATTCAAATGTCGCAGCAGAAATCGAGACTCATCAGACCAGGCAATGTCTTTCCAATCTTCTGTTGTCTAATTTTGGTGATCCTGTGCGAATTATAGCCTCAGTTTCTCTTCTTAGCTGACAGGAGTGGCACCCTGTGTGGTCTTCTGCTGCAGTAGCCCATCAGTCTCAAGGTTGGACGTGTTGTGTGTTCAGAGGTGCTCTTCTGCATACCTCAGTTGAGTTGCTGTTGCCTTTCTCTCAGCTGGAACCAGTTTGGCCATTCTCATCTGACCTCTGGCATTAACAAGGCATTTGCGTCCACAGAACTGCCACTCAGTTCTTTCTCTTTTTCGGACCATTCTCTGTAAACCCTAGAGATGGTTGTGCATGAAAATCCCAGTAGATCAGCAGTTTCTGAAATACTCAGACCAGCCCCTCTGGCATCAACAACCTTGCCACGTTTAAAGTCACTTAAATCACCTTTCTTCCCTAAGAAAAGTCCTACACCTGCAGGAAGCACTCTAAGAATTGCAAGATGTTTTTTCCAGAAATGTGGAGTGTTGATATGAACCTGTCTGGTGCATATGGACAGGAGAGTCTGTATTTGTCATTCAGAATAATGGCTGTCAGTCCATTAATGGTAGAGATTTAGCAACTGTGTGTGTGCATACACTGGAGCTGAATATGTTAGTCAGTTCACTTTAGTACTCAGTTCAGCAATTTAAAGATGTGAACCACATTCTATGACTATGTTGGCCCTAAAGTTACTTCATGGTTGCTACCAATATTAGTGTAGCTACCAAATTGTCATTATGCCATGTCATTATGCAATTTTTAATAAACATGTTTGATATTTATATGCTTCACAGAGCACTCTCCTGCCATGTACACTTATTATAATACTCGTCTGGGATTTTGTTATGCACTTTATTTAGTTGGTACAGTAGGTGCAGTTTACAGTGTTCTGAATAATTTTGATTGATACGGTATGGTGTCCATGTCTGTGTGGTATTAGCTATTTTTGACCAAATTTATAATACAAATTGAATAAACATCTGTCATCTGCAGAGTCATAATACTTTGTACATTTAAAAGGCTGCTTTATAGCTGCTTCATGTGCTCTTGAAGTTCACATTATTATGTGGCATTTTTTATGTGCTTTTCTCAAAATACAATTATGCTTTATTAAAATAGAGGTTGTGGTATTTGCTCTTGTTTTTGGTTTCTTATGAGCTTATTTTTTTTTGCTAGTTCTGGCAACACAAATTAGTCAAGCCTCACACCTCTTTAACTGACTTTTGTAATTTGTTTATACAGAATTGTTTGGGGAATTTACTTGTTGAATGCAGTTGCCACCTGGGTTAAGCTGGATTAATGGTATATTTAAATGTGTATCAGAGTTGTCTCCTTTTTTTGCATGATGCTGAAAATTAAACTTTACAAGGTAAATTGCCTTGATTTATTAGTGCTGCTAGATTTTCTTAGGCTACTTTCACATCTGTGATTCGGTTAATTTGGTCCAGACCAAGGGCAACAAATTATATATTGTAGCATTTTTCTGCCGTTTTCTGCCTTTTCACACCTCACTGATTGCTTTGGTCCAAACCAGTTGAAAAGAACCAAAATGCAGTCATGTGACAAAATCCACATCACTCATTGGCCAGATGTTATTGAACGTATTTCCCAAACTGCTTTTCGATTGGTCAGAATTAACATGCTGGGAAATGCCAATGGAACTCCCGCAAGTAAACAAACCGGCAGACACAAAATGTCACTTTTTACTATGGAGGGACGACTGTGCTGGCTGATTATATCCCTTGTCATAGTATACTATATAGTTTGTATACATCACTTTAGACAAACTATACATTTCGAGAATGAAGCACGGCTGCGGCTGGAAAACAACGTTTTAATGCATTGCAAATGGCAAAGGTGCATCGCAAGTCACTTCAGGAGGAGGCGTGAGTTGATTTAGCTAAACTACGACATGGTCATCTTCCAGAAATATTACCAACAATCCATGAGGTAATGTTTTTCCCTCTCTCTCTCTCTGTTTAAAATTGTTGGTAAAGCGCTGTCAACAAATATTTTTCCTCCATACCCCATAAGACGGGACAGCGCATCGGACTACAGCAGCTGGATTAGTCCTAAAAGGTGCAGTACATTTTGTGGGTGGGTCTGTTTTAGTTCGAATCATGTTTTCACCACAAACGAATTGCTCTAGAACCTCTTCAAGGAGGTCTCAATACATTTTTTTGGTCCGCATTTGATGCGCAGTCAAGTGCGATTGCTACATTCACACCTGCCCAAATGAATCACACCAAGAGGGAAAACAAACTCTAGTGCGATTGAACCGAACTAAATAAGACAGGTGTGAAAACACTGTTAAAAGAAACAACAAATTAGAACAAGCCAATGTTAAACGTAAACCGAAATGCTTTATATCTTGACCTGCACCTGCCTACATTATTAACTCCATAATCTTGATAGAGTGGGCATTACGGTGGCGCAGTGGGTAGCATGAACGTCTCACAGCAAGAAGGTCGCTGGTTCGAGCCTCGGCTGGGTGAGTTGGCATTTCTGGAGTTTGCATGTTCTCCCCGTGATTGCGTGGGTTTCCTCTGGGTGCTCCGGCCAATGTTAAACGTAAACCGAAATGCTTTATATCTTGACCTGCACCTGCCTACATTATTAACTCCATAATCTTGATAGAGTGGGCATTACGGTGGCGCAGTGGGTAGCATGAACGTCTCACAGCAAGAAGGTCGCTGGTTCGAGCCTCGGCTGGGTGAGTTGGCATTTCTGGAGTTTGCATGTTCTCCCCGTGATTGCGTGGGTTTCCTCTGGGTGCTCCGGTTTCCCCCACAGTCCAAAGATGTGGTACAGGTGAATTGGGTAAGCTAAATTATCTGTAGTGTATGTGTGTGAATGAGTGTGTATGGATGTTTCCCAGTGATGGGTTGCATCAGGAAGGGCATCCGCTGTGCAAAACATATGCTAGATAAGTTGGCGGTTCATTCCGCTGTGGCGATCCCTGATTAGTAAAGGGACTAACCCGAAAAGAAAATGAATGAATCTTAATAGTTGAAGCCCAAAATGCTTAATAAATGTTGCTTATAATATGTGGACCTGGCAACTCTTCAAGGCGTCTAATGTTTTATGAATGCTGTAAATTCAAATCTACTACACTTTTCTTCAAACGTACAGTATGAGGTATGTTTATTCAGATGTAGTCACAATCAGTGTGTCATAAAATTCTATCGATTTGTTCAAAAACTCTGATTCATTCTGCTGTGCAGCTGTCTAAACTCTTATAATATGCCAGTAGGTACTTAAATTGAATACATGTAGTACTGGTTCCTTGTTGGCTTGTGATGAAACTGTTTTCACTGACAAAGCAAATAGGCAAAATGTAACCTGTAATTTTATAACTAAAGATACTCAGTATTGACTTCTTTGAACCGTTATGTGAAAGCTAATAACACAGCAATAATAACAGAAGTAAAAGCATGCTTATGTATCTTTACTGTAAAAAAAAAAAGCCCCTGACCTGTGTCTCGTGACTTGAATTATACACTGATCTAAATGTGCACTTACGTAACAAAGAGCCATAAAAACACAGCATTACTGTAATCTATGGTGCTCTAGACGGAGAAGCAATCAAGGACATAATGCTTTCATGAATGCAATTGTTTATACACTTCGCAAACTGTTAGCAGCTCCTAATGTATGCTGATGTAAGTGTATTCCTGTAGATGCAGCACTTTGCCTTATCAGACCACAGTATGATTGATGTGCTGTGTGTGTGTGTTTGCATATGTTTGTATATTTGCACACAGGCCCAATAAAGAGAACACAGGGGAAGTGAGCGAGTCCGGTGCGTCAGTTGTGAAGCATGCCCTCAACCCAGAAAAACCCTTCATGCAGGTGCACTATCTGAAGGTACGTTTGAAAGCTCAAAGTGCAGCGTCTTCTGGGGCATCTGGGAGATTTGGCTTGTGTAGGATCTGGCTCTCTGTCTTTTTCTCCCAGGGCTACTTCCTCTTGAAGTTTCTGGCTGATCAGGTCGGCGAGGAGAAGTTCCTGCACTTCTTCAAAGTGTTTGTTGGAAAATTCCATGGGCAGCTCATTCTGTCTCAGGTGATCATGCACTGCATTGAAGGGATCTGTTCATTTAATCTGTATGCAAATGTTGCTGTTGGATGGGGCGTGCATATTTTGGACACTGTTTTGGTTTCATTTTCATACTTTCAGCCTATTAAGAATGTAGGCTGTAAAAAGTGAAAACATTAGATTACAGATTATTTCAAATGCAGGATTGACATATTGCACTCCAAATTCAAAACCATGGAGAGGTTTTTTTTTCACCCGGCCCCTCCTCATTCTATAAAAACTCAGGTTGTCAGATTGCCAACAAGTATGTTTTCATAGCATGTTTTTTTTTTTTTTTTTTAAATATCTGCAGACATATTATGGTATTTTTATGCTTCAAAATTACATACAGAACCCTTTTTAAACCTAAATTAATTTAAAAAGTTTTAGTTTTTAGAAGTTGAAAAAGTTTAATTCATTGTTATACCTAAACATTTTCCTATATTTGTAGTGATTAATTAAGTTTAAAAAACTTTGTTCATTTAGGTGTAACATGTTGAAGTAATTTGTTTAAGTTCATATATTTTTTTGGTAATAATTTGTCTAAAGGTGTGAAACTTTATGAAGATTTTTTAAAGGTGTGAAGATTTTTTCAGCACATTTCTAAACATAATAGTTTTAGTAACTCATTTCTAATAACTGATTTATTTTATCTTTGCCATGATGACAGTAAATAATATTTGACTAGATATTTTCAAGACACTTCTATACAGCTTAAAGTGACATTTAAAGGCTTAACTAGTTTAATTAGGTTAACTAGGCAGGTTAGAGTAATTAGGCAAGTTATTGTATATTGATGGTTTGTTCTGTAGACTATCGGAAAAAAAATAGCTTAAAGGGGCTAATAATTTTGACCTTAAAATGGTTTTTAAAAAATTGAAAACTGCTTTTATTCTAGCCGAAATAAAACAAATAAGACTTTCTCCAGAAGAAAAAATATTATCAGACATACTGTGAAAATTTCCTTGCTCTGTTAAACATCATTTGGAAATATTTAAAAAAGAAAAAAAATCAAAGGGGGGCTAATAATTCTGACTTCAACTGTACTACATTCAAAAAGTAACTCAATTACTTTATTGATTACTTACACCAAAAAGTAATGCATTAATGTTTTGCAAAAGAACATTTTTAATGCTCCCATTATTGCCCTTATTATGTCAGTTCAGTGCTGCATGGATAATGCAGTTGCTCAACTTGACAGTTTTAATTAATTTGCATTCTCACAACTAAAACACAAGAAAAACTTAAATAAATAAGTGTTTAAAAATTAAGTCACTAGGTGATAAACCAGCTAAATAATATATTCAGAAACAAAAAAGCACAAACTAAAAGTTGCTTCAACATCATAAAAGTTTGTATTTAACCCTTTAACATGTTCCTTCACAGCTTAAGTATGAAAACTTGCAACAATATACAACAAAACCTTTATGAAATAAATAAATAAAAGTAATCTGAATTATCATTGCAACGCAGTGGCGCAGTAGGTAGTGCTGTTGCCTCACAGCAAGAACGTCGCTGGGTCGTAGGTTCGAACCTCGGCTGGGCTGGGTCAGTTGGCGTTTCTGTGTGGAGTTTGCATGTTCTCCCTGCGTTTGTGTGGGTTTCCTCCGGGTGCTCCGGTTTCCCCCACAGTCCAAAGACATGCAGTACAGGTGAATTGGGTAAGCTAAATTGTCCATAGTGTATGCGTGTGAATGTGTGTGTGGAAGTTCCCAGAGATGGGTTGCGGCTGGAAGGGCATCCGCTGCGTAAAATCGTGCTGGATAAGTTGGCGGTTCATTCCGCTGTGGCGACCCCGCAAGGGACAAAGCCGACAAGAAAATGAATGAATGAATGAATGAATTATCATTCAGAATCAATTTGGTGAAACTCAGCACCAAAAAACTGCTATTATAGACAACCATACATTTTATGCATTCTAAACAAAACAAAAACAAAACAAAAACAACAGCTGCTCAAAAATGATATCTATGAGCAATTTTCGTGCTGTGCATATTCAATGTGCAAAATCTGCTGTTTTTTAACAGCTATAAAAATATATAAAACAATAAAAAAAAAATCACAGCATTTTTCTGAGCAATACAACACTATACATTTTAAATAACGCGTTCTGAAATATAACAGAAATGTGTTACTGTGTCTTCTAAACTAATCAATTTTGTTATACAGATGTCTGCTTATTTATTTAAAACAACAGACATAGTAGTATTAGTAACAGTCATTAATATTAGTAACGTTAATGGTCTCTCGCACGTGCACACTTGGCCTCTTGTTCAGTCTGATGCCTCATACAAGACACATCTTCTTTATAGTCGTTGGTTGGCATCCACCAATCTCACAATGCGTCGCCACTGTAAATGGGAAGAAGTAGGCTGACTACAGCCAAAATTAATTAATTTACCAAGTAACGAACATACGCATCATGTTGAATGATAACAGAGTTAAAGTATTTAAAAAGTAATGTGTTATACAGTATTAGTTACTGTCAAAATTAATGCCATTACAGTAACACATTACTAGTAATGCGTTACTGCCCAACACTGCTCACCATGCACCAAGTGAGAAATAAAATTACTTCTGATAAACCCCAAAATAATGTAATACATTTGTGTAATTTGTGGTTTATGTGCATGTCTTATTGATTTTCAAATTTGATTCACTTTTTATATCTAAATCATTTATAATGTATAGTACATTTTATTCACTACTTGAATAGAATGATCATGCATCAGTTTTTCATCACAAAGTGTGTATAAAATACCCAGATGCAAAACCGATCTATTCATCAGATCTTTATATACAGTTGAAGTCAGAATTATTAGCCTCCCTTTGAATTATTTTTACTTTTTTAAATATTTCCCAAATATTGTTTAACAGAGCAAGGAAATTTTCACAGTATGTCTGATAATATTTTTTTTTCTGGAGAAAGCCTTTTTTGTTTTATTTCGGCTAGAATAAAAGCAGTTTTTTAATTTTTTATACACCATTTTAAGGACAGAATTATTAGCCTCTTTAAGCTATATTTAGTTGATAGTCTACAGAACAAACCATCGTTATACATTAACTTGCCTAATTACCCTAACCTGCCTAGATAACCTAACTAACCTAGTTAAGCCTTTAAATGTCACTTTAAGCTGTATAGAAGTGTCTTGAAAAATATCTAGTAAAATATTATTTACTGTCATCATGGCAAAGATAAAATAAATGAGTTATTAGAAATGAGTTACTAAAACTATTATGTTAGAAATGTGTTGAAAAAAAATCTTCTCTCCATTAAACAGAAATTGGGGAAAATAAACAGGGGGGGCTAATAATTCAGGGGGGCTGATATGTCTGACTTCAACTGTATGATGTATAATTTTTCTTCTTGTCCTTTTAGCAAAAAAGAAGTAAACGAGTGTCTTTTTACCTATAAAAAGTATTCCTTGCATTTAGAAAAAAAAAAATGTATCATGAATTGTCATCATATTGTACCAATTGCCATTTCATTGAGGCAAAGAGTTGACCAATCCTATTAATAAATTATTTAAAAATTAAAATTGGGAAAAGTCTGTTCCGTGGTCAGTAAATATTCTGAATTTGATTGCCATAGAGTTCAACAGTGTCCATACACTTTTTCTTTTTTCTTGGTTCCTAGAGATTTTTTGTTTTTTAAATAATTCATAAACAAATTATGTCATTTTGTTAGGAAACATTATGCACCAATAGTCCACCATTGTTGTTTTGGTTGTCAAGTAATTGTGAAAACTTATAGACTGAATCCGTAATACTAAATGTGTTTTATCACTATTACAAAATCAAATTTTTGGGGTTGTTTACATGGAAACTTCAAGGCTCCCAAAATAAAGTAAGGACAAAAAAAGTTTTTCATTTAAAGTTAACTCTACAAGGTTATTTGCAGTACTCCATGGGACTAGGTGGAAGCTAAAGTATTATGTTGGCATAATTTACTGGTCATCAATGAATTTATAGAGATATTTGCACCTTGAATTGTATTACTAATTATAATTATCAATATACTAATCATAATTATCAAAATTATTTAAATAATGTGAACTGATGGTTCCAACCTAACCACATATCATTATTTTGCAGCATCACAGCATAAATAGTAAATAAAAATCAGTTCCCATATGAAAACAAAAAGAAATTTAGCTTCCATAACTCTGGAACTGTTGCGCTCTATTGGCAGGTGTTTTATAAGTAAGAGACAAGTGGAGAAATACAGCAAACTATTAATATTTCAGTATTTTTAAACATTGCATGCTCTCTTTGCAGCTTTGATGTTCATGCACATTCATACTGTATTTCGTCTCCTGCAGGATTTTCTGCAGATGCTTCTGGACACGTTTCCAGCAATGAGCAGGTATGAGTGAACAGTGTCAAAAAACGTGCTATTTAATGGCTCGCTGAACTCTTCAGCAGCACTGCCATTATCTTTATTAGTACTAGGGAATTTGCCTGTAGATTCAGAGGTATTTAGCTAAACCAGACCCTGCAGGGATCTTTCATCTCCAGATCTACAGTACCTCAAATAGGTTATGCACTGCATTTCTTACCCATCGTTTTATCAAATATTTATTTTCCTTTTAGTCTCACCATTTAAGTGTTGACATAATGTTGTCATTAAAACTGCCCAAAGACGCATAATATAAAAGAAATATGAAGAGTCTTTTTTACCCTCCATAATATTTTTGTGCTTTGTGGTCTGTTAGAAGTCTAGCGTAGCTCTGATGTGCCAGTGAATGATAGAAGTGCAGGATCCAAATGAATGTCAGGTCTTATGCTAGCTTGCGGAGTTGAATTACATATAGAATTAGATATTTGTCAGAATACTAGATCTGTGCGTTAAAACTTGATTTGGAAATTGAGAAACTGAGCTGTTCTATTAATGTTAATATTAGTAAATTAGTAAAAAAAAAACAAATCTGTATTAATGATTGTTGGCTGGAAACAGCATTTAGTTTTTAAACATTATACATAAACAATGTATGGGAAAGAGAAAACAAGCTGTATTGTACTTTTATTGTTTGATGCTGGAAAACATCATCAATCATATAGTATAATGAGAAGAACAAAGATTGTATTAAAATAATATGTTGTGTCTGCAATAATTAGCTATTCATACACTCATATAATTGTTCATACAATTGTTATTTAGAATTTAATTATTATCAAAGTTCCTTTAAGGCAAGTCCTTTTACTCAGCGGCCATCTTTGAAACACCTTTCGGGCAGTAAGCTCGGGCATTCTGTCTGAATGGGGAAACATCTAATTCTCCAAAACTGTTTGCCAAGCGTACGATTACATTACATATTTGGAATCACCAGTAAAATTAAACAACAACTCTTATAAGTTTCATTTCTAAACGTCCGAATCAAACAAAATCGGCATATTTTCAAGCTAATGCGCATGCGCACTTGAATGAAAAAAAATCACGACACCAACCTCATTTATGGCCGTTCTACACTTCATCATCCTCTGAATAATGATTTGTCAGATCGCGCTGGTCTTCTGAAGTAATTCACAACTTGGTCTTAATGGCAAATCTCCTTCAGAAACGACAGCGACTCTTTGTTTACAAGTTTGTGGGCATTTGAGTAATTGCTGTCATATGATGTACGTTTGACAGGACCTCGTACCTCGTACCCCAGTACCTCGTTTTCGTTTTCGTTTCATACAGATTACAAAACCAAAAAACCTTTGTTTTCAAGTGCACTTGGTTCATTTAAAAGAAAATATTTCAAGCTTTATTTGCATATATTTTTTATGTCTGTGAAGCAAGTATTCGCTGAGATTCAAGTTTGTTTGTTGACCACCAAACTGTCGTAAAAACACACATCTGGTCCGAGCTTTTCCACCGGAGAAACATCAGTCTATAGTGATCGCTGATTGGCTCCTGTACTTGTAGCCGGGGCTTCATTCGCCATATTGACCGTTACACTTTTCCCCATTCAACACTATATGAGTGACCTGTCTTGTGTATTCTATAGTCTTTGTTATCATTAAACATATATTTGCAGAACTAAGTATGTCTTTGAATGATTTTTTGTCAACTCAGGCTCAATATGGCTAAATACCCCTCTATACATTTCTGGAGAGCACGAAATACGTCCTAGGAGGTACGTTTGTTGCAGTTTTTGTTCTCGCGAGCCCACCAGAGGCCGCTGTGTACGCTTTTTCAGATCTGAAATTTCTCTTGTGAGTACCATTTGCGTCTGCTGTTCTCACGTAAATCCACCAGAGGTCGCTATCGACTGACTGAGTGACCAACCGATCCCCCCACCTTCCTCCTTCCCTAAACCCAACTGACAGAGTTTACAAAAGCAATCCAGAAAAAGAAAAGCCTCCTGATTTTTACCACATTTTCAGATATTACCACGTTCTCTCCCTGTTATTTACATGTTTATAAATTTTTATTTTTATTTTTTGCGTTTGTTTTATCTGCTTTCTGGAACCATTCTTCACCGGACTCGAACCACGTTGACCACAAGGTCAACTCCTCTCTGCGTCTTAAGTCTACCGATGTATGCGTTGAGCCACTGGGCAAACTGGTAACAGCGAAAAAGCTGTCCATACAGAGGTAAGCGGTCAGCTGTTAGCGTGAAAAGAAACAAAAGCCATCGATGGCATTATACCACCCTATAGTGTTCGTTTGAAAGACAAAATGCAGCCATACGTACCTCTGGTTACATAATTCATGCTCTCCAGAAATGTATAGGGGGGTACGTATTCACAATAAGCCTGTGTTGTTGTTGTTTTTTTGCATATTTACATTTTTCTTATTTTAAAGTTAGTTGAAACTGATAATCCATTGAAATTGAATTACATTTTTTCAATTCAGCTCTGATTAGTGTACAGCATGATCACAACAAGGCACAGATTTGCTTTTCTTCTCTTCCCTCAAAGTATTTTTCCTCTGGCTGTGACTGAAGTCATTCAGCACTCACTCCAAATCAATCTTGTTAACGTCCAGACACACACACAAACACAGACACACACACACACACACACACACACAAACCCAAAGCACATATAATCAACTAATGGACTGTCTCAGACAGGAACGGTGCATCTCCAACACTTGTGGCCCTTCAACACAGCAGTTGAGCACATTTAGGCGATGACAAAGGAAAAGAATGGAAATTTCCATCTCAGCATCAGAGACGGAAAAGCCCTGTGTCAGAGCAAATCACTAGGCTCACCGGACTGTTATTTCTAAATAAAAAGGCTTTCGTGCTTCGGCATGTTGTTGCAGAATAAAAGCAACACTTTTCATTCGACAAGAAAACACTCAAATGCATGCTGCGACTGATTTAATGAAGCATGAATGCTAATCAAAAGAACCTGTGAAGTACACTTAATAGTGCATGTAAAAACAGTTCTGGTCATGATTAGTCCAATTAATAACTTCACTTCTGAAAGCATGATGCATTAATGCTCCATCTACTGTATTACTCAGTATTCTTTTGACATTTACAGCATAGTTTCTGGCATAATACCATAGATGCAAATTAATAATAATATGTAAATATATTTCAATACTGTGTATATGTTCATAGAGCTTTCATGATGACTCTCTGTTTCATGTTATTGTGATAACTGTATATCTGCTAACACAATAACAGGGTGAAAGTAGTAACAGCTGGTATTTTAGTGTAAACGGTGGTTACCTTGGTGATTTTAGTTAGAGACCTGTCATATTAATGGCATAGGAAAAAAGTTAGTAGGCACTGATAATTGGATAATTTCCTCATTATGGTCATTTCAATATACTCTTTACTAACTTCCATAGTGGAAATAAAATGAAGCATTTTCAGTAAAAAGGATGTCGCCAGAGTGGCTTTTTGGTTTCTTTTCTTGTGCATCCCAGCCACTAGCTCCCCATCTGAAAGATTTTTTAGCATAGGGGGTAATGTAGTCATTCAACTTCACAATTTGTAATGTAGCAGTATGTATTTGAATAATAATGGTTGGATCCTTTACTTAAAAGCTCAGATTTGATTATCATAATTTTTGTTGACAGAGTTTGAGCTTTACTTTATCATTATTATTCACACCAGATGTTGATCTACCCTAAAGTTTGCTTTGATTGTTACCTTTGCACACATTTTGTAACACTTTATTTATCAAGTTTAAGAGTCTCTTTAACACTATGTTTATTTTATTATAAAGAGATCAGATGTTTTGTTAAAATATTTTTGTTTTTGACTATTAAAACTAATGTTGGTAAATTAAAATAAAGTGGTTAAATAACAAAGAAAATCCTAATATTCCTAAATGGATTGTTAAAAAATATTCGAATAATATGAAACATGATATCGTGATAAT
>LR812526.1:38314290-38319290 GCA_903798195.1 Danio kyathit | reverse complement strand
TGACGCCGCCATTGGATCTAATGACACGTGGCTGCCAAAATCAGCACTGGAACGGTTTTACTCTTGGATATAGTCCTTGTATTATTTCTTCCCCGTTTGAAGCCGTTGCTTTGACTTTAAAAACATGTTCTTCTTGAGCGTTCCTCTAAATAAATAATGGCAGGAAATAGTCGAATCCCACAATAAACAATCACAGCCGCATACCCATATAAAAAGGGAGGGATGAGATGGGAACGGAGCTCTCTTTTTCATTGTGCTATTTTTAAGACTGCAAGCATTTGGGTGAGCATAATAAGTCGCTATATCTGCATTTTGAGGTGGGTTTAAGGCTGGGAGAATCGGAATCTCATGACCTCCCTTGACTCTGCTTGCTGTGGGTTGTTGCTGAACGGATGCGCTCTGCAGATCAAATCCTGACTTTACCTTTGGTTGAGAAAAGCAAAGAAGCTTTTGGATCATTAACTGGGGTGAGACTGTGTAACAGTAGCCGTGGTTCAAGACATTAGGATTCATATTGGCAGATTTAAGCTGGTTTTAGAGAACTAGAGCATGCACACTGTTACCTACACAGGATGGTGGCTTCTAAGGCAACATCCTAAATGCCATGAAACATCATAGGGAAATTAAGACGGAATCCATATACTGTATTGCAGCATCGCACAAGTCTATCACTACAAATCTCTTGAAATACATAGGCAAGGCAAGTTCATTTATATAGCACTTTTCATACACAATGAAATTCAAAGTGCTTTACATAAACAAGAATAAAGAAACAAGAAAACAAAAACTTAAAAATTAAAAATGATTAAAATGTGGGATGGAAAAGAAAAGAAAGAATTAATAGTGTGATCTGTGGGACTAGCACAGTGCCCATTAAGTAAAACACAGCTAAACAGATGTGTTTAATTCTTGATTTGAATGCCTAATGTTGGAGCACATCTGATCATTTCTGGAAGCTGATTCCAGCAGCAGCGGTTGTAGTAGCTTAAGTCTGATACACCCTGAGAACTCTACTTGATCCTAATGATCTGAGTGATCTGGTTTGTATTCAATAAGCATATCTGTAAGGTATTGAGGTCCTAGGCCTTTTAGTGATTTTATAGACAAGTAATAATTCTTCAAAATCTAATCTGAATGTAGCTGGGAGCCAGTGTAAAGACCTGAGGACAGGTGTGATGTGCTCTGGTTCTGGTCAGAAACCTGGCAGCAGCGTTCTGGATCAGTTGTGACTGTCTGACTGTCTTTATGGGAAGGCCAGTGAGGAGTCCATAATCCACATAGCGCTCGTAAATCAGTTGATCAACACTTACTGGCCAGTTTATTTAACACTATTGAACTACAGAGGCTTTTTTTTTTTACGTTTTGTAATTGAATACTTTTATTAAAATAAAAGCCATATACAGTAACTCTAGTACCCTGACTTTTCTTAAATGTTTTTATAGTTAATTATAACATTGTTAATCTATTAAACTTACAAAACATTGTAGTTATGAGTATTTCAGCATCTGCTACTTTTTTCTCTTGTATTTAAATATAAATCTGTTGACTAACTAGTTTCTGCTAGCAAAACCATAATTTCTTGTACCAAAACATAACTTTCTGGCACCAAAACATAACTTTCTCATAGAAAAATCTGAATTTTACTTCAGTATGTCTTTTAAACTGTCAAAAACGTAATTTTTATTTTAGATACGCACATTTGCTATCGGTCTAACAACTCGTCCACACTGTAAAAAACTGAATAGCAAAAAGTAAAGAGAACAAACATTTTTATGTTGCTTTAACTTATTTCAATACATTAGTTATGTTTAAACTAAATTTTTAAGTTATACAAATTTTAACTTAATTTTTTTAGTCAGTTTGATTGATGTAAGTTGTGATAACTAGAAAAGTTAATTTGACTAAAAAATTTAAGGTAGCAAGAATTTTTGGAATGCTTTGGTGATCACTAAGGGGATATTTTCTTACTACAATTCTAACTTCTCACTGAAAATGGCATCAAAAGTGGAAAACATTAGTCAAAAATGTACAGGGCATTTACATACAAAATGACACCGCAGCAGTTCTTCAAGATTTTTATTTATTTGGCTGTCACACTAAAAATATATACAGTATGAACAATTAGTCATGACAGCATAAGTTTTTAGTTTATTG
Source organism: Danio kyathit (assembly GCA_903798195.1). NCBI lineage: Eukaryota > Metazoa > Chordata > Actinopteri > Cypriniformes > Danionidae > Danio > Danio kyathit. The sequence continues at coordinate 38,317,136 of LR812526.1, read as the reverse complement.
TAACTTATTAAACTAAGTTAACCATGTTCTAATTTAATTTATAAGTTATGCAAGCAGCTTTAAGTCAGCTTGACGTAAGTTCAATTAACTTATAAGGTTAATTTGATTTAGCTTAAAATTTTAAGGCAACCAGGATTTCTTTACAGTGCAGAAATTGATTGCACAGCATTGTGGGATATCAAAGGCAGCAAGGGACACATCTATGCTGCCTTCAAAATTCAGTCAGAATAAGGTACCTTTAAAGGTAAATAACCCATATGCTCCGCTTTAAACCCATATGTTTTATTTTATCTAAGAACTTATAAATTGCTTTCTTTGCTGTATTTTAGTTTTTGTGAGCTAAATGTATTCATTCATTCATTTTCTTTTCGGCTTAGTCCCTTTATTAATCTGGGGTCGCCACAGCGGAATGAACCGCCAACTTATCCAGCACATTTTTATGCAGCGAATGCCCTTTCAGCCGCAACCCATCTCCACACACACTCATTCACACTCATACACTACGGACAATTTAGCCTATACAATTCACCTTTACCGCATGTCTTTGGACTGTGGGGGAAACCGGAGCACCCGGAGGAAACCCACGCGAACGCAGGGAGAACATGCAAACTCCACACAGAAACGCCAACTGACCCAGCCGAGGCTCGAACCAGCAACCTTCTTGCCGTGAGGCGACAGCACTACCTACTGCGCCACTGCATCGCCTCGCTAAATTTATTATATTTTGATATTACCATTTCAAAGGATACTTGCAATATTTTAAATATTTTGTATAAACAAGATATCTAGCGCACTTGTGTTGTTCTAAACCTGTATGACTTTCTTCCAAAACATTGTTGGAACCAATAAATATCATCTTTTATACTCGACAGAAGTATTTAGGAATTGGAAGGTTTGGATAGATGATGAAATAATGTGGATGATGAAATGCTGTTGGGACAACTATAATACTGTAGATAACTTTAATAGAATCTACAGGTTGACTACTATACTTTTTGAATAATTATTTTACCACTCAGTGGGGGATGCATTGAGTATGCATGTTTAAAGAGTGGGTTTGTGGGTGTTTTAGTCCATAGTTTCTTACTGTTTGTAATGTTTGTGTAATAAATATAACTACAGCACAAGTTTACACTACCTGACAAAAATCTTGTCGCCTATCCAAGTTTTAGGAAGAACAAATAATAACTTGACTTCTAGTTGATCATTTGGCATCAGAAGTGACTTGTATGAAAGGCAAAGGCCTCTAGATTACGCTTATTTTAGCTAAATAAAGTATGATCATGCCTTGATTTTTAATTATTTAATTAGAACAGTAAGGTCTGACTTTAAACTTTAGTCTGGCTTAGACAAAAGTATTGCCACTTAACAGAAATAATGTACAGTATAGAATATAAAGTCATGGTGCAGTTGAAAAAGAATGAATATTGTGTATGACTCCCATGAGCTTGGAGGGCTGCATCCATACATCTCTGCAATGACTTACATAACTTATGAATAAAGTCATCTGGAATGGCAAAGAAAGCGTTCTTGCAGGAGTTCATCAAGATTATTTAGATCCATCTTCAATGCCTCCTCCTTCATCTTACCCTAGACATACTCAGTAATGTTCATGTCTGGTGACTGGGTAGGCCAATCCTGGAGCACCTTCACCTCCTTTGACTTCAGGAACTTTGATGTGGAGACTGAATTATGAGATGGAGTGCTATCTTTCTGAAGATATTGCCCTCTCCTGTGGTTTGTAATGTAATGGGCAGCACAAATGTCGTGATACCTCAGGCTGTTGATGTTGCCATTCACTCTGCAGATATCTCGCATGCCCCCATACTGAATGTAACCCCAAACCATGATTTTTCCTTCACCAAACTTGACTGATTTCTGTAAGAATCTTGGGTCCATGCTGGTTCTAACAGGTCTTCTGTAGTATTTGTGAGGATTGGGATGCAGTTCAACAGATGGCCTTCTGCCATTTGATCCAAATAATCGACGACAAGACTTTTGTCAGTAGTGTAGTGCTGGTCCTCTTCTTTTCCTCCACTCTTTCAGATGATTTTTTTTTTTGTCTGTGTGACAAACTCAGTAGCAAAAGTGTTACATTTAGCATCAGGTAATGAAATCCCAAGTCTCCAACTGCCATCTCATCTGATTTTCGCTGTTCATCTAAGTGTGAAAAGAACTGCACCCTATTTCTTATTATTATTTGTTGACATTCTATCAACAGCCAACTCTTGATTTGCTTTGTTTATCGAATGTTACTGAAAATGAGGAATTTAGGGACTGAATAACAGTCGGTAAAGATAATGACCTTTAATTGACATAAAAAGTCTGCTGTTAGATGTGTAAATTGTGCATGAACACATCAGAAAACAATAAAGCCGCTCTTTAATAGCGCATGTGGCAGCAGCTTTCTGCCTTATAGCATGAGGCTGGTCTGAAATAAAGTTTTTGATGAGCGATTACAAAGATAAGCGTTTATTTTTATTGTGCTCGAACTTCAGGAATGCGTATTAAGAAAGTGAAAAGGATCAGTTGACAGATAATACAGTATAATAAGACCTTCTCAAGTTCAGACAGAGAGCTTTGAGAGCAGTTAGCATGTCTGTCATTGTAAAAGCAGCTGTCATTGTTGTCGCCAACATCCTACTGTGAACTGTTCGACACCAATTTAGTTCTGAGCGCACCGTGTTTAGGAGTACATACCGAAATACTACATTTACCGTATATACAATCAGCGTGTGCGAGACGGGGGTTTGCGAGTGTGTGTGTTTGCGCGTACTTTACGAGTTTGGCTGAGAGAGGGAGCTGATTGCAGTGTCTTGCAGGCGCACAAAGGCCTGGCTGTGCCG